>BSSO01007727.1:0-10742 GCA_030267885.1 Mesembryanthemum crystallinum | reverse complement strand
ATCAGTACTTTAAATAATACGAGTAGGAAAATATAGTTATGTGAAGGTAAGTAGGGGACTTGATTTTGGTAGTTTTGTTAAGGTAAGTAGGGGACGGAGGGAGTATATTGTATACTATTTGTAATAGTATTGGTAATTGGTAATTTGTAATATTTTGCAATTATCTCTTTTCTTTTGTCCTGCGTGGTAAAAGACAGTTTGTATATCAACATTGTTTTTGCCTTTTTTTTTTTTTTATGAGAAACCTACCTTGTTTGATTGGCATGAAAATAAATTTGTTTGACTTTTAAAAATAAAGATTTAATCTGTCTTAATTTGCCCTGAATTTGTTCAAAGTAATTACGGTACTTTAAATTACACTATTAAATATCATGGTAAAATGATAAAAAGGATAGTGTTTTGCCTATCTTGATCCACGTGGCCTAGGGAGGGTTAGGGGTGGGATAGAAGGCGATATAGGGCGGGGTCTGATTATTGAGGCTCCGATACCCTTGATAAGTAGTGATCGGGCATGAGGACATGCCAGCGGCTGGTAACCTAAGCATGTGGGCCTGTCAGCGTTTGGTCACACTTGGGCATGAGGACAAGGCAGCGCCCAGTACCTCCCAGGCACGAGGGCATGTCAGTGCCCAGTGACACTCGGGCACCTTGACACCCCGACGCCCGATCACTTCTAGGCACAAGGGCATTTCAATGCCAGGTGACACCCGGGCACCTTGACACACCGACGACCGGTCACTCATGGGCACGCGGGCATGTGAGCGCCCGGTGACATCCGCGCACCATGACACCCTCACGCCCTGTCACTCCCGGGCACGCGGGCATGTCAACACCCAGTGACACTTGGGCACCTTGACACCCTTGACGCCCATGACACCCTAGACACCGATGACACCCCGGACATCCCGGGCACCCCTGACATCACGGACACCTTGCACACTCCCGGCACCCCCAACCCCCCGGACACCCCCAACACCCTCGACATCTCCGACACCCCAGACACCCATGACGCCCCGGACATCCCTGACAACCCAGGCTCCCCTTAGTGAGAAAAAATTAATGTCGGGTGGGTTTCGGGGCCTCGTACATGGGTGAGCATTGAAGGACCTACGTGGGCTCATAGGGACCCGGTTTCCGACCCTGGACTCCTTCTATGTCCCTATGGAGGTGCCCGTGCAGTATCGTGGAGAAATATCTCCCTTCTATTTTTGGGGTTCCGGGACTCCGTTTTACCCACTTATACCCCACAGTTTTGGACCCTCCCGGTTTAGTTTCGCCCCAGAGGCTTGCATGGTCATCCGTGGGGACCCAAGAGGCCCCCCGGCTCGGTTCGTCGTTCTGAGAAGTCTAGCACACCTCTTACCCACGTTTTCGCAAGAGAAAGCCCTCAATTCGGGTGGCCGTTATGGGGCCTCCAAGGGCTCTTAGGGACCCGTTTTCCGTCCATGGGCTCCTCTCATATCCCTGCAGGGGTGCCTATGCAGTAACGTGCAAAAATACGACGGTTCAAATTTTTGGACTAAAGGATCCCGTTTTACCCACTTATAACCCACGCTTTTGGGCCTCTCGGGCGCCGGTTTAGTTTCGTCCCACCAACTTTTGTGGTAACTAACGGGGACCCAAGAGGCCCCTTGGTGGCTTGGTTCGCTGTTCCAAGAGGCCTAACTCACCTTTCACCCACGTTTTCGGAGTTGGAGCCATTGTTTCAATTGACCATTATGGGGGCTCCAAGGTCTCTTAGACACCCCGTTTCTTACCATGTACTCCTCCCATGACCCTATGGGGCTGCCCATACAATATCGTGGAAAAATATGACACTTCAGTTTTTAGGGCTCCGGGACCCCATTTTGCCCACTTATAACCCACACTTTTTGGCTCTCCCGGCGGCAGTCTAGTTTTGCCTCAACGACTCGTGTGGTCACTCGATGGTACCTAAGAAGCCCCCTCGTGGCTCCGTGCGCCGTTCCAATAGGTCTAAGCACCATTGCACTCATGTTTTCCTCGATCGGGGCCTTGTTTAGGGTGACCGATCCGTGCCCTCTGAGGGCTCTTAAAGCCCCGTATTCCGGTCATGTGCCCCTCCTATTCCCTTATGGGGTTGCCTGTGTAATATCGCCCAAAAATATGACACATTAGTTTTTGGGGCTTTGGGATCCTTTTTACCCACTTATAACCCACGTTTTTTGGTCTCCCGGATCGGTCTAATTTCGCCCCGCTAGCTTGCGTGGTCCCTAGGGTGGACCCAAGAGGCTCCCTTGTGGCTCGTTGCACCTTTCCAAGAGGCCTAAGTGCCTTGCACTCGTGTTTCCTCGGTTTGGAGCCTTGATTCGGGTGACCATTTTGGGCACCTCTAGCTCTTAGGGGCTCGGATTTAGGCCATGGGATCCTCCCATGCTCCTATAGAGATAGTCGTGCAATATTGTGGAAAAATATGATACTTCCATTTTTGGGGCTCCGTAACCTGTTTTGCCCACTTATAACCCACGCTTTTTCGCCTCCCGGGCGTCGATCTAGTTCCGCCCCACCTTCTTGTGTGGTCACTCGGAGGGACCCAAGAGGCCCGCTCATGGCTCAGTGCGCCGTTGCGAGAGTCTTAAGTGCCCTTATACTCACGTTTTCTTCGATTAGGACCTCGTTTCGGGTGACCATTGCCAGCCCTTGTAGAGCTCTTAGGGACTCGGATTCCAGCCATGTAATCCTCCCACGCCCCTAAAGATAAGCCCGTGCAATATCGTGAAAAAATATGACACTTCAATTTTTGGGGCTCCGGGACCCATTTTGCCCACTTATAGCCCACGCTTTTCAGCCTCCCGGGCCCCCGTCTAGTTTCACCCCACCGGCTTGCGTGGTCACTTGGGGGGACCCAAAAGGCCCCCTCATGGCTCGGTGTGCCGTTCCAAGAGGCTTAAGTGACCTTGCACTCGTGTTTTCTCTGATCGGGGCCTTCTTTCGGGTGACCATTTCGGGCACTTGTAGAGATCTTAGTGACTCGGATTCCGGCCATGAGATCTTCACACACGCCTATAGAGATGCCCGTGTAATATCGTGGAAAGATATGACACTTTAATTTTTTGGGCTCCAAGACCCATTTTGTCCACTTATATCCCACGCTTTTTGGTCTCCCGGGCGCCATTCTAGTTTCATCCCACCAGTTTGCGTGATCAATCTGGGGGACCCAGGAGGCTCCCTCGTAGCCGGGTGCAATGGTAAGGCATTAGTCCTAATAACTGTCATTCAGTAATCAGTCATTGTAGGTTAACCTCAAGTATCACTTACTTAATGGTGACCCACGGTACATACTATAAATAAACACTCCAAGGTACACTTTGTTATTTGATTTTCTATGACTATAATGTTACTCAGCCAACACGTACATCCAATACTCACTTGACCATTAGAGCAGCAAGACCGTACTTTGAGCCAATTTGTTGATACATAGGTGGTTTGAAGTAAACCAGTTCATAAATATCTATGCGATCAACTCTATTATGTCGTGTTCATCCCACAACATATGATAAAACTCTTTTCTTTTTTTTTTTTTTTTTTTTTTTTTTAAAGTAAAAGGAGTAAATACAATTTATATATTTGCTTTTCTAGGAACCACAAAACCAACTTCGAGACCCTCCCAAATCCTCTAGGACCTAGCCAAGAGATCTTCTACTACTCTCTAGAGGTCTACACTATTATCTAATGCCCTAACATCATATACACTCGTGATTTTAGTATTGAAGCCAAACGAGTGAGTAACTGGTAAAAGGATATAAAAAGCTTTTAAACCAATATTAACCAATTTTAGCGATCTTTTAAGTACTCTTGAGAGTCCTTGTCTACCATCAGTTTGAAGTGAAAGCATTAATCTTACAATCTTCCAAGGTTCAATTTAAAGACGATGCATACCCAAGAGGTGTTGGTAAATAAGCTTTGACTTATACACCAGGTCACGGGTTCAAACCTCCTGGGGAGCACCTACACGAATTTATTCGTGGAATACCCGAGGCCGTGCGTTAGAAGGTGCCCTTTAGCCACGCCCAAGTTCCTCCTTGCAGACAAAAAAAAAAAAAAAAAAAAAAAAAAAAAAATTAAAGATGATGCATAATTATATATAGATACACTAGTAGGTGTTTAGGTCGTCATATATATCTTTATAACTAGGCTATAACCCTCTCTATTTCTTAGATGAAATCATAAATTACAGTATTTGTTTAAACAATAGTAACAATGAATTTTTTTTAAAACATCGATGGTAAAGAACTATTTGTTGTCTTCTAATTTGACCTTTTTCACCTTATAAAAGTCTTAACCATTTCATGCAATGAAAAAGAAGAAGGAATATTAAACATTGAAATACAAAATCCAAGTTGTTATTAACCTGTTATTCTGTAGAATTATTACAACTATTATTATTCCCCTTTCAAGGGAAAGGATAAAAGAATTTTACACAACTTTCTTTCTGTTACAATAGAGACAAAATGCTAGAACAGAAAACTTTTTGAGTTATAACCAGTATATATTTAATTATAAAAATGGGATGAAACTATAAAATATTGAACAGCCATATTTGATTTCTCAAAGTTCCATCCAAGGGCTTTCACATGCAGATCAACAAAAAAGTGGGTCCCAATATGACAAAAAAGTACTCTATCTTTAGTGTTAGTGGGGCCATGTACATGTTATCAAGGTTTTCTCTCTTATTAAATTAGGCTTGTTCGGATTGGTTGTCAGTTGCCAATTTTTAGTTTTGAAAAATTTTCTACTCTTTGTAGAAATATAATTTAAAGCTGAATTTTTTGTTCTTAAAGTTTTCTGCTTCATTTTCAAAACTGACAACAGAAAACTGAAAACCAAAAAAAGTGATTTCCAAAAACTGGTTTTAAGTTTTCAATTTAAAAACTGGCAACTAACAACCATCCAAAACAGGGCCTTAAATAAAAAGTTAGATATATAGCAAATTAAACATGTAAAAATTAAGAATGCATTATATTCAAGTTTGGTAGAATGACCTAATCTTTAACCAAACCTTTAATTAACCTTCTTTTAGCCAAGTTCTTGATAAAAAGATTGATTTGCTATTATATATATATTTCCATTAATATCCTTAATCTATAACCAGCTTGCACAAATTTATGATAGAGAAAGACTATCAACTTTGTATGAGATTATTATTATAATGATAAGATGAAACTCTATCTTTTCAAACAGAAAAATGTCCAAATCATCTTCCTCAAGTGGGAGAGTACCATAACACATGCATATATAGTTGTATTTGTCAAATTCTGCCTTTAATTTTGTAAATGTAAATGCCCATTACTTTAATTTATGGGTGTTATGATTTGTTTAGAATATATGATATTATAAATTTAATTACGTAGACAGAAAAGTATTTACTACTCCTAATATATTTGGTAAGTTTGAGTTTTAATTATTGTGTGATATGGTATAGTATTACGATATCATGATTTTTAAATAACTGTATATATAATATTTTCAAGATTTAAATTATCTCCAAATATATTTTTAACTAAAAGTGGTTTATGTATGACCCAAGATAGAACCGATGAGCTAGTAATAAATAATTATCAATATTATGTATGCAGTATTTGATGAGAGAAGAATGGAGAATGCATATACAATGTTTTCTTGATTTGCCACGCATGAATGAAAAAAATTTGCTATTAATCATATTGAATGTTCCCATATGGATGCATTTTTGCATACACAAAATATCATATCAGGCCGTCTGATATATCAATCAGAATGTACTGTTGGTTTATAAAATTGTACTGGTGGTCTATAAAATGGTACTGACACCCAAAAACTAGTATCATTTTTTTCACCCAATATCACTCTAGTACTATTTTTTACTTATACAGTACTACTTTCTTTTTGCCCAGTACTCGCCTGATATATCAGACGGCCTGATAAGAGAGTAATTGTTTTGCATATATAGATGGGCGCGTGGTGTATTTTTGTATATTTGTTTACATGAGTAGATAAATATTTAGTAGATTAGTTGTACACTAGACTTTTAATTTAAAAACAAATGACTGGAGTAAATAATACTTAGATATTTGGATTATTGCAATTAAGGAGATAGTTTGTAAACTTATTCATTGGTTGTTCATGTCATGTGTTAATCATCATACTATATGTAACTCCACTTTTGATTCGTACTACTCTATACGGTCATGTTTAACTTCCCAACAACTGTATGTAATTGTAACTACATCTCAATCAACCAACAATATTATTAGAAGTTGTTTATGTATTTGTCCTTTTCCATAAGCGCTTTAATTAGTAAATGCAAATAAGAATAGTTTAGTTAGGCTGATTGCGATTAGGAAGAGAATATATGGCAAATTTTGAATAACATAATATGGAGCAAAGTAGTCCGTTAAATTAGGCTCATGGTACATATACCATTTTAATGCTTGGCAACTTTTGATTGACATATATGTATATAGTTGTTAGGAGGATATCCACTCTTTAGCTCCTTGTTACATAAGCAAATAAATTAAAGCAATGGCCAACAAATAGAACCTATTCTTTCTCTAATCAAAACTTATAACATTAAAGCAAATACTACCAATTATGTATACATACATAATCAAAAAACAACCTTAGCTATATATCTTATGTCCTCTTTTCATGGTCCCTTTCTTTTAGTTTTTTTTCAAAACTTTAATTGTCAACCAAGTTCTCGAGTATTAGAATCACATACTGTATATATAATATAATGCCAAGAAAGCACCAATTGTGATCAATTCAATCACCCTTTCCCAAAAAAGATGCTCCATTAAGTAATTCAAAAGTGCTACATCTACATACTGTGGGTATTCTTTCCATTGTTATGAAAAGTATACAATATCATCATGTCTAATGTAAGTACGTAACTGGCCAGGTGACTTTACCTTTGCCATTCTCTTTGTTCCTTTTTTCCCCCCTTTTTTACTGGAAAATTGGGTAATTATCAATCACCCGAAAGTTGCTAAAACTAACCCGTAAATTGGAACAAAATAGATCCTATATTGGATCATTTAAAAGTTACACGGTTGCATAAGAATGTTACTAAAAAGAAATTATTTGCAACCATTATTACACAGTAAATTTACTAGGCAACAATATATACTTCAAAATTATAGCATCAATTTTACAGTTCTATGTTAATTAAAGCATTACACTCTCAGTTCATCTTCTATGAGATGACCTCATACATGAGGCACGATATAGTACCACTTCTTACTTCATCAGTACTACTCTTTGGTCACTAATATTAGTTTTTGATACATTATTACTACGATTTAATTCACCAGTACCGGTTTTTTAACGGACTACTTTGCTCCATATTAAGTTAATTAAAATTTGCCATTTATTTTTAAATGGCCCCTCATATATGAAGCCGGCTCATACAATATTTTGTATTACACTTTTAATATCAAATAATAATACTATCTACAATAATTCAACTTAATTAGATGTACGTAATATATCCCTGCACTATGAAAAATATGTGAAATAGAATGATATATTAATAAATAAATAAAAGTATAAATATTATCAACAAATGCATGTAATATTCAACATAATCATTCTGTAACATGCATGTTTTATCTAGCTCGTTTCTGGAAGTCAGTTTTGTTATTGTTCTATTCGATTCTAATCTACTCTTGACCCGTTGAAAAGAAAAGTAGATCGAACTCAAAACGCGACTTGAGAATCATGGCTTCAATCTATCTTGTCATGATTGCCTTGGCTTGTCGTTCTCGTCAAATAATATAGACATGTATATATATATAGTTAGCATAATATAGTCGTAGCATAGCAAACAAAGTTGGTCCATCACTCTCGCAAAGGGCCACACCACCACACCACATATCACATATCACATATCACATTTCACATGTCCTTGTAGTGCCTGGTCGCGTCACGAAATTTCATTTCCATGTCTTTTAATGACACCACCCCCTTTTATTTCTTTCTTTCTTTCTTTCTTTTTGCCATGACCTCAACATCAATCGATCTAATCTTTTCTTTTCTTTTTCTTTTGTCATCGGATCTTTTTTCTTTATAATTGACATCCATTGCATGCATTTTACAACTTATATATGCATATATATATATTCATCTTGTTTTTACTTGTTTTTGCATACATAATTCAATCGGTGATGCCCATACCACGAGTACGTTCTTCACATACGTAGGAATAAGTTCCACACCAATCATTTCTTCCTATAGAATCGATTATGAGGATTTGTAATCAAAGTCAATCTTGTAACATGAATCAAAAGTCATCATCGATCAATTGCAAATTAACCTCGGTCTTAATAGAATATCTAAAATTTAGTCACGCACATCAAATAAGAGTATCTGATTCTCACAAAGTAAAAGAGAAAGTCAATCCAAACGAAAATTAACGCTCACAAATGAAAATAACCATAGGTACCTCTCTAAGGACAACTAAAAGATCGAGTATAATAATATGGAATTTGCAAAGAATAATGAAATGCTGATTCTTTTCTTAGACATTTCAATATTTTGCTCAAATCTAATTAAACAATAGAATAATTTGTAACAACTAATTTAGATGCTACCCTTAATTATCCATATAAAATATGTCGAATGATTAAGTATAAGGATAAAGACTCATATATGATAACTGTCCTACTAGGAAGAATTCGAGAGACGAGACTAGCTAGTATATGGGTTTTGATCTCCACCTAATGATTTTAAAAATAAAACTTTAATTGGACTTATATGTTGTGTGTCACTATTTCTTTTTCATGTTTAATACACGCCTATTGAATACTCCCTCTGTCCCTAATTAAAAGTGTCACTTCGTAATCCGCAACTCACATAATGTGAGTTGCGGATTACGAAACGACACTTTTAATTAGGGACGAAGGGAGTATATGATACAGTATGTGATATTGAAAAAGAAAAAACTAGTAGTATTATTTTTTCCCCTTTCAAGGCATTTTTCTATTGGAAGTCATATGTATGCTTGGTACGTACATAGCCATCGTGTCTAGTATTCAATGGATTTGCAATAGTTTATGTATACTAGCTAATAGTTCGGTTATCCTCCACAATGCATTAGCTAGTCTAAGCCATCATCATGATCCTAGCCATCACCAAAGTAAAATATGCATATAATGCATGTGCATGCATATGTACGTGTGATGTATAGCCTGCTACTGTATGTAAATTAATAATTGGATGGTGGACTTCATTATTGACCCATTTAAAATGAATAGTTAACCAACAAGTGATTGGTGTGAATGGTTGTTGGGTTTTTTATGCCCCAAACACCTCAATGGTGAAGTATTCAAGATGCCCAAGGTCGGCTTTCCATGTAAAATTTTGTGTGTTCGATTTGCCTTTATTTTTCGCTTCTCTAATCTTCCAATTATTTTACGATCTTGATAGCTTACGCAATCGCTCTATTTCCTAACAGTGGTTTGGTACTCTTATATTTTAAGCAAGGTCGAGTATTCGATTCACTATGAAAGCAGAAACTGCACTTTACCCCTCTATTTGTCGACCCGGTACGAACATGATTAATCTTAACACAAAGGGTTAGGTTTATTTGGAAATAAACAATGATATTAACTATTAAGTGAGCATATATATTATATAAGAAAAATATCAGTGAGGTAACCCGAGGTTTCAAGTAACATCAGTGAGGTAGTTTGATGTTTCAATAATATCAGTGAGATACCCTAGAATTGAATTTAATTTCAATGATGTACCTTCTCACCGGATTCCATTCATAATCCGGTGACCGGAAATATAAAATGACTATATTACCCTTGTAATAATTTTTATAAAAATTATAAATTGTTGATTTTACTATAAGAAAATAAAAAAATCATAAAAAAGAATAATCTAAAAGATGGAGTAACATTTAAAATTCCAGCATTTGATACCCAGTATTGCCGTGTAAAAAAATGACTATGTTACAATTTTTTTTTATAACAAATCACCGAATATAAATAATTTCATGGGTAGTATAGTCATTTTATATTTTTGGTCACTGATTTATAAACGGATTCCAATGAGACGGTAACTCATTGAAATTAAGTTCAATTTTAGGGTACCTCATTGATATTATATACTAACACATTTCTGTAATTAGATATTGGAAACACATCACCAAGTGACTCAAACGATTCTTCCAACGTCATTGTCGTGTTGGTCAATTCGTCAGTGTCATGCTATAAATTAAACTACTGTAGTAATGTACTAGGAGTAAGATACAAATTTAAATAAAACAAAACTAAAATAACGTCATCAAGTTTATTTTTCCATGAAATTATAACCAAGATTAGTTAAATTAATTAGTGTTTTGTATACCCTCCATCTTCTAGACAATTTTCATATTTTTACTATCCTCTCGGCTAGGTTAGACAACATTTGTTCCAAGATTTTGTAGCCTTTAATTTGCAAAGCCACGTCTTGTTAATTGTTAATAATAAAATTAGACTATGCCCGCTGTCACGGGCCGCCTCTTCCCAAACATCGTGACCGGGAATTACGTACGTTAAGGATGTCAAATGACAGAATTGGTGGGATCCTCTATGGTAGAGGACATTCTGGAGTATTCCTTAGAAGGAAATTCTAGAAGATTCTATAAATATCTAGAAGGTCCTACACAGAACTGGAAGGTTGGAGAATGTTCTAAAATGTTCTATGAGGTTCTAGAAGATTCTTGAAAGTTCTAGAAGGCCCTGGATGGTTCCGGAATG
>BSSO01007726.1:0-10743 GCA_030267885.1 Mesembryanthemum crystallinum | reverse complement strand
GAACAACCAGCTAGTAGGTATGGTGACTAAATGTTGATAAAGGGTAAATCAATCTTCAAATGTTTATATAGTAGATAGCTAGTAGATGCCGTATTTTATATAGGCAGGTTGGGTGCTTAGCCTTCCTAAGTCGTTCCCGCCCCCATACATAGATCCATGGCTGAAGATCAAATGAGTCACTCACAGAATATTGGGTTTTTTTTCTTTTCTAAAATCTTAATATTAAAACTCTTGTTCCTTCCAATGTCCTTCTCATATGTCCCTCAGGTCAAGATCTAATATTGGGGATGTTAATCTTTTCTGAAATTCATATGGTTTTCTAAAGTTCACTTTCCACAAAGATTTAGTGGTGATTCTAATGTTCAAAATAAATAACACGATTCACATCCCTTCAATTTCAATATATTTTCAAAAATGCAAACTTTTCAAATTTTTTGAGAACCAACTCGACTTGTTACGCTTATTTATCAGAAAAATATAGGTATCATTGAAATTCTAAATAGAAATCAACTGCATTAGATAGGTTTGATCAGAGTTACAACAGATGTCTTATCAAACTATCATTTGTTTCTCTATTTTTGTGTTAAGTAAAAGACTGATTAGGTCCCTTAAAATCAAGGGTCTATATAGAAAACAACCTCTTTGGGTACACAGGGCTAAGGCAGCAAATCACTCAACCCCCTATGCCTTGCCATAGGCAGGAGGCCCATGAAAGGTACTGGGTTGTATGGTAATATGGTGTAGTATATACGGATGACGCTGTAAAACTAGTTCCCAATTGGACAACAGCTGGGACAGCAAAAGGATGGCAGAATAATCATGCCTCGTTAAAACAAGAAAGTTTAGACACAGTAAATCCAAATAATTGTAGACTCCCATTACCCTTTTAAAGACCAGGTTGTGTGCCACAAGTTGCATGTCTCAAGTGGCATCGACCCTGACCAGGAACTTACTGAGTCATAAGGTTTCGTTTCCTAGGGTTTGGGGTTGAATATTTTTTTACCAAACCACAATTTTCGATTTATTTTGAGTGGAGCTCCCAATTGGTCAAGTCAATTTTTTCCAAGTTCGGACTCATACCTAAGTATAGGCATTTAGTGACGGTTCTCGTGTTGCAATATGAATTATCCTTCAGTCAAGCAAATGCATATATATGACAACTATGCCGCTAATCAAAGTTGACATGCAAATACTCATGAATATTGCAGCAATCATTGACAAGCCTTGGAAGTGACAACTGACCTGTTTTCCTATCTCATCCATTATGATCATCCTTGGAAGCGATTGAACCTACAAGGAGAACATAGTTCCACAATTTAGACCTGAAGCTCCAATGGGATGCATGGAATTCATACATGTGAGTACTCTCCATATTCCACATTTAAGTAACATACCAATCTTGAAAGAGATCCAAGGGTATTTGCACATGATTGAAGATTAAAGCATGTATGATGACGTGATAATACATCCAATTCCCTGAAAATATCAAAGAATAGAAAACATAGTAGTTACAAATAGCCACGAGTATGAAAAAAATGCTACGTGACAAAGCTAGTTGTCATTTTTATCATCCATCCATTGAAATAAATACATATTTTTACCTAAAAAAACACCTTTTTAAAAGGTCGTTTTTATCAAACCACCTTCTAATTTTTTTTTTAAATATAAATAACCGCTTCTAAAAGCTAACAACTTTAGGCCCTGTTTGGGATGGTTGCCATTTGCCGGTTTTTAATTTTTCTGGAAACTCAAAACCAGTTTTTGGAAACCACTTTTTTTGGTTTTCAGTTTTCTGTTGTCAGTTTTGAAAATGAAGCAGAGAACTGTAAGCTCGAAAAAATTCAGCTTTAAATTAAATTTCTACAAAGAGTTGAAAATTTTTCAAAACCAAAAACTGGCAACCACCCCGAACAGGGACTTAGGTTCTATTGTGGTAATCTATGTCAATATTTACTCAGACAATCAAAATTGAGACATAGATTAATGACTTTATAAATAGAACTTCAAGGGAACACCGCCACTTTCCTCACCATTCTGTGAAGCCTCTTTCATTAGCTAGAAGATTGACTCTGCCCTCTGATCCAACGTAAAAGCTCTGAGACTTGAGACCAAAAAGCTGACGCAGCTGCCCCATGAAAATTTCAATGATGTTCTGGAGATCCTATTTTGTAATACACACATATCAATATCAGTCCATTTAGAGGGAGAGAAAACAAACAAATATTCAAGCAAGCACTGGGAAAAAGCAAATTACAGATTAGTTGCAAAGTAAGTCAGTACAAAAACATGCTGGAAAAAATAAAAACCACATAAAGAGGGAGACTAAAGACAAACAGTATGAATTTTAAGGGTACCATGAGGATAAGCAGTTCTGACCTGGGAGGGAATTGTATTCTTCAAATGATGATTATTCACAGAATGACTTGAACAACCAGATGGGTTCCACACAATAACACCTCCCCACATCTAGAAGTGAAAATGAGAATTTGCCATTATTTTAAACAAGTACAAAGGGAATTAACAAGTAAAAGATGAGAAGCAAGCACCTACAGGAGATATGAAGCTATTTGTCTTGGAGATCTGTCCATTTGGAAGTTGCAGTTGAAGAGGACACTCCTCTGCAGATGGTATATATCTGACAAATGCAATAGAAAAGGAACTTAGAAGTGGGATCCAAACACAGTGGTAAATGTAGAAATATACTTTACATTCAACTGCAGAAAACTCCAGTTATAATTTTTTTATTCAAGAATCAAGAGAGATTCAGTTAAAGCTAACAGGGGCAATTCAAATGAGAATTCATTTCTTAATCAATCAGATATGTTACTTGTTTCTCATCTCAATGAAAACCACCTACACTCAGTTTTTCAGATAAAAGAAAATATGATTAAGTTCAGTGGCTGCCTTGGAAAATACGGTGTCCTGAACAGTAATGATTACACTTTCTCTTGATCAAGTGATCAACTGAACTTATGCAAGAGATACATCTTCAAAGGCCCCTGCTGCCTTAGCAAAGAAGCCAAGACACTACTCTAGGCCAAACATAATCTGACAGATAACTAATTTTAAAGAAGAACTCTAAATGATGACACCAGAAGATAGCCATGGAAGCACAATGCCAAAGCAGCTGGAAGCTCCAGCATGCCCTCATATTCCCTTATACGCACCCGAATCCCTTATATTAAATCTCCCGTTCTAAAATCTTGATAGATGTGGCCAAACGGATGAAGAGAATGATGCAGATTTCTTGTTGACTGGCATCGGCGAGGAGAAGAATGATCATCTACTCAGCTGGGATTNGTAGGCAGCTTGGTGCTTAGATACATTGCTCTTGTGGGCAAGTGATTAGTGCAGTTTCCTGTTGAAACTGAGACGTTGTGGCACAGAGTTCTTAGAAGCAAGCATGTATGCACTGAAATGGGTGGGAAGCACAGGTTCTGATGGGAGCTATAAATGCCTGTCCATGGATGTTTGTCAGTTTGTGTCTCAGATGTCTTTTCTTCTTGTCTCTTATTAATCTGAAGCTAGGGAATGGCACCAGGATCAGATTTTAGGATGATGTTTGTAGAGACAAGCAGCCCTTTGTATGATATCTCTCAGTTTGTTCTCCATGATGTTCTAGTCTCGAGTTTAATTCCATGCAGAACGGTTCCTAAACCTCCATTTACAGCGGACCTTATATGATTAGAAGATGCAGGAGCTTGTTTCCTTGCTTGGTATATTTGAAACTATAACCCTCTAATAAGGCATGACAGGGTGATTAGGGGATTTCTCTTGCAAGCCATCCCTTCATTGTCTAGAAGCATCTTATCAGTACCCTCACTTTTTCATTGCCAATTTTATTCACAAGGCCAAGGAACCTCTCAAATAGCAGGTATAATTGGACATTAGCGTTGGGTAAAATAAACACCAATTATATGTCCCAGTGAAGAAGATCGGTGTGGGCTATCTCCCCTGATATATATGTGTGCTTTTTTGCAGTGTCTGATGGCACAAATTCTTTGGGATAAGCAGTAAGAAATAACCAGCGAGGCTCGGGTGTGTCCAACTGTCTTGGAATTTCTGCAAATTATTTTTTGCGTGTGTTTTTCGTGGGGGTGGGGAAGGGGAGGGAGAAAGAAGATTTCATGGCAGAAAGCTTTCTTGGCAAATCTACGATGCATTTCGCTGGAGAGGCCTAAATGGGTGTTCCCTAGGTCACCATTGTCATAAGAGGTGCTGTGGATCGGGTTACTTTTTTACCATCTTCATGAACTAAGGTGGTTGGGGCTTCTAAGTTATTTCATTGAAGCGCAATTGGGCCAACTTGTAATTAGATTCCCCCTAGAGGACGGCTAGTCTTGATTTACTGTATTAGTTGGCTTAGATGCAATATATGCTTTTCTTAATCTAAAATCAAGAATTGGAAGAAATGAAGATCCCCATCCCACCTCAAAGATAGATGACTAAGTAGGAAGTAAGCTCCTTCAGCTCTCGCTCATGAGGGTACCAACATAAGTGAAGGTTCATAGAGCAATCCTAACTCATGGAAGCATTGTCGAGGGTAGAAAGTTGAAATAGCCGAGGATTAGTAGATGGCGGGTTATCTCTTATGCGCACATCTTCCTGAAAACTCACTCGACGCCTATTGCGCACTTGCCTAACCCAAAAAATAGAGATATGATACCTCATATAGGATTTCCAAGGAAAGCGTGTTACACAAAGTGTCGTCTCTTGAGCAAAACAACCATTTGGATGAAGGCCATACTTATTCGTGAAAATTAGACACCCTAAGGGATCTGGCCTCTAGAGGAAATCACCATAATCATCTACCAACCAGCAAGACTTGTCAAAAGCGGATGCGATCTAGAAACCCTAACCATTTTTTGGGTCCTGACACAATCTTTTTACCGGAACCCGGTTATAACCTGGAAAATATATAAAAAAGAAAAAAAAAGGATTTGACCCAAAAATCAACCAGAAATCACCCAACATGAAACCTGCTAGATCGACCTGTTTGACAGGCAGCGCAACGACGCAATGCCCACACTAATTAGTCAAAATTCAAAATGACTTAGGTCCACAATCTAGATTCCAACTCACAGATGGTATCTCTTCTCCTCTTCCATCCCTTACCAAAGAAAGTCTCTGATCAACCTTTCTACCTGGTTAGCCATGCTGAAAAGGATCTTGAAAAGAGGAGAGGTGATTGTTCTTTTTAGATACAAACCTCAAATTTTCCTAATCAGATAAGACTACAGGTACTACATCTTGTCCTCCTCTCCTGTACTATTCGATGCTCATTAATAACTGTTTTTTGGCCAAAAAGAAAAGAAAAGAAAAGAAAAGAAGAAGATTCCAAGTACTAAATGGACCCTAAACATTATGAAAATCAGATAGAAGGCTGAGCTTCATCCATTGATTATAATAAACCATTATCCTACTGCCTCACATGAGGCAATACGATGAAAAATGCTGATAAATAAGTCAAGGGAAAAGAGGAACATACACCACAATGTGTAAGATTTTGGAACGCCCTCCGGCCGCACTGGAAGTATCCAAATGCCATTCATTTGAATTTACCTAATATAGGCAATGATCCAAATAAGTCAGATATTCTCATAATGGTAAATCAAAAATGTTAAAACAACTAGATCAGAGGCAAACTGTGTATGATTAAATGCTGACAAAATCATCTCAAATGACAAATATCGAATTATGCATAAACTATTTGTGAATTAGAAAGGAAATAGGACATTCATAACACCATAGGATGCATAGTGCTAAGATAAACATGAAAAATACATTCTTTTTTTTTTTTTTCTTTTTTCCCTCATTTTATGGACAGGGGTGGGGGAAGAGGGCAAGGAAAGGCATGGCACAGAGTATAATATTACATAGCATTTGGCACTGTGCAAATATACAAGAAAGTACAGCATTCAAATAACAAAAATAAAAAGCACATACAAAATCAATATGCAATTTATGGAAAGATGACTGAGCTTACAAAGAACGGAAGATCCTTGGTATTAAAGATATAGCTGCTTCTCTGATCATCCCAGTGGGAAAAAAATGACTTTGGAGTATGATATAATATCTGTAATGAGAAGTAGCCCAGTGATCATCACATACAGCCAAAGGCAGTAAAGAAACGAGTTTTCTTTTTTATGCCTATTCTTACTAGAGACCGACAAGTCACATAATTTATGAGAGGACTCTAACCTGACTTTCTATGCTTATGTTAGCTACGGGTGCCAAAGCCTCAATGATGGGAGCTAGTAGAATCTCATGTACACTCTGGAAGTCCCTGCAGTATAATTTATGAGAAATCATTGAAGCAGAGAGCATAAGCAGAAATCACAACTACGAGATATTCATGATACAATGAGGCGTGACTGTGTCAAAGCAGACTGCTTCANGGCTAAGCACCTTAATCTTTTATTTTCCAAATATCACATGCTCATCTGTTATTCCATTTCCAATATCAAGCTATAGCTTTTAGGTCAATTAAAACCATCTTGATCCTATATTTATTATTTTAACTTTTTTCCAAATTTCTGGTGTCACATTAAACTTTTCCCAATTCTCAGTGTCAAAGCAATTAAATAATTTTATAAGTTTTTTTGTACCAATTTCGCAAATAAATTTGCTTTTCAACAACTTTGCAACAAATATTTATTAATGCAACATATATATGACCAGCATGCCCCTCTTACATTTCTAGACATGTGGCATTGCATCCCTCCACCCAATATAAGTTGTGTTTTCTCTCTACCCATACTTTTGAACGTTGTGGAAGCAAATTGAAAATGAAAAATAAAAAGTTTACTATTTCCAGTGGATAACAATGAAATATAGACAGAGCTCAATACCAATTGTAAATCCAGTCACGGGGATCTGCATTTAACAGGCTAAAAGATAGCACAACTCGGCCATCAGCACCAACAGGCATAAATTCTCCATGAATTGAACCCTCTTCTTTCCCACCATTTATAAATATGTTAACAAAGGTTTCAGCAATTCTCACCACAGCATCCGCCTCTGAAATCTTACCAATGATCCATCCATGCCTACGTTTCCCCACCACCACCCGAACTTCCTCATTCCTATTTACAACGACAACGCTGTAAACCTTTCCATTGGAACCTAAGCATTTCTGACTATCCAACAAAACAGTGTCCAACAATTCATCAACAAGATCATCATCTTTCCACTTTCCATCACGATCAGCATCATTTAGTTTTCCACACTGCCATGAACAGACGCTGCCACCATTCTGGCGTTGCACACAATCATTCTCCGACTGCATAGACACTGAAACGGTAAAATTGGTGCTGCAACTTCCACAAACACGATCATCTCTCACTAATTTCTTCATATGATCAGCAATGGAAAACCCAATTTTTTCAGTATCCTTTAAACTGTCAAACCCCACAAAAACAGCTTGGAACCGGCAAGGAAAGAGTAGCGGCTCCGATTCAAATACGCTTGAGAGTGAATCCATGTCTTTAAAGGGAAGCGGCGATCTATATATTTCCACGGACTTCAGCAGAAAGGGAAGCCCTTCACACAGAACCCCAAATCCATATAAGTTGGAAGCCCACGAAAGCAGCACTATAGTCAAATTCTAAGCATAATTTCTAAAACCACAAAAAATCCCACAACGAGAAGAATAACCAACAAAATGAATCATAGTATCAACATTATAACCAGTTACAATTGCTCAACAAGAGCTCACAGCCACAACTTCCAAAATGGGCCACTTCACTTGTAAACTAGCTAGCTAAACATTGCAATTCTCCAGTAAAGAAACATGATTTAGCATTAATGTAGCAAACTAGAAAACATCAAAAGATGAGTAAGCATTGAACAACAAAATCAAATTGATAACCCAAAATGCTTAAAAACTGAATTAGCAATCAAGGGTCACTTAGTAAACAACCCAAATAGTAAATTACCCCAGAAAAGCAACATATGATTCGACATTAACAGATCAAATTATACAAAACAAAAAGAGCATCAATCAAGAACCCACTAATTAGAGAGAGAGGGGATTACCTAAGAGGAAAGAGAAGAGGACGGAAAGGGTTAGAAGGAGGCGCTTTACTCCAGGCTTCGTCTTCCGCATATTGGTCGGATCAAAGACGTCATTTCCCGGCACCGGATTTGAATCTCCGGCGATAATTTCATCGGAGAGCTTCATCGGAACCTCCGATAAGGGTTTTTCTCTCTCCGAGGTTTCCGGCATCTTTTCAATTTCTGATTGTTTTTTCCCAGTTCCCACCTTCAAACGCCATTAGCCATATTTTCACAGTTCAGATTTTTCATTTGTTTATATTTTAATATCCTAACAAATTAATAGCTTGCCGTCTTAGCTCAGCTGGTAGAGCGCATGGCTTTTAACCATGTGGTCGTGGGTTCGATTCCCACAGACGGCGTTTTTGAATTTTTTTATTTAAATGTATATTCCTCTATTATTATTTTTTTTTTAAAAAAAAAGAAACAATTTTAAAAACCACATTTAATTCAATTTTCTCACAACATACCACATTCTCCAGAGTATTTTAGTCCAATAGAGTCTTCTAATCTTTAAAAAAAAAACAATTTAAAACAAAAACAAAAATAGTCCAATAGTATAGTCACCTTTTGTGGGCTTCTGGTCGCAAAATAGGTGGAGGCATTTCTAAACAAAAAAAAAAAAAAAATTAAAGGTGTCATTTCTCTTAACAATAAATCTTTTAAAGGTGTCATTTCTCTTAACAATAAATCTTTTAAAGGTGGTTCGGTTATTAAAAAACATTTTAAAAGGATTTTTTGACAAAAAAAAAAAAAAAAATTAGTTTCTGCATTTCTTCCATCTTTCTATTTCGATTATATTGTAAATTTATGCAAAAAGTGACTTTTTTCCCTCTTACAATCATACTACATTAATGACAAATAACTTACTCTATACATACAAATCTATAGGGTATATAAAAATTATGGTTGAGAATGAAATTTCTTAGAAGTTAAATTTTTCTTATAATACTTATTTAGTTTTATATACAACTAGTTTGTATCTATGCAAAACATCAAATAACAAAAAAATAAATAAAATATGTACTTTTAGATTGATTTTTTTTTTTTGTCAAATGTATATTATTTAAAGCAATTTTGACTTTTCAACTAATATTCGTGTGGTGATAAGTTTATGTGAAAATGCACATTGCAAAGAATAAATTTGTCTTCTATCAAAAAAAAAAGAATAAAATTGTCAAAATTTATAGATAATAAAAAATATTTTGCTATTTTAGAATACGTAACTCATGCATTGCAAGGATATGAACATTAGTAATGAGAACGAAGAAACTCTCATAATGTATAAGTTAGTCTCTCCTTAATTTCGTGCTCATTCTCTTTTTTCACTGTTTTTCCCTAATGACATTGTTTGGTTTTGAAGAAGCAATGTTTTGAATATCAACCAACTCACTCTCTTCACAAGGTCTATAATTTCAACAGAAAATGGGGAACAGTTGGGAAGGAAAACAAATATGGCTTTTTTTGCTAAATTTACCTACAAACAGAGTCATTTGTTTGTTTCAAACAAATCGTCAACCTTTCATTTCTAGTAATAGCATAGTTTATTAATCATTATACTTTAGAAGAATATGAGTTCTGATAAGCAACAATCTTGTGAAATGCACAAAGTTTAGAACTACTTTGAAATTTAACAGTTTGATAGGCGTGTGTGAATGCTATACATAGCATGATAAGATGCATGAACATATTTTTTTTTTTTTTCCTCTTTTGAAATTTTAGAATCTGAATGGATAATAGTTTTATTCCATAATTTATTAAAGTAGATGCATAAAAGAGTAGATATCTTACATTAATTAGCAAATCACGAAAACAAATAAATAGAATTATGGAAATAAACATAAGATATCCAAGAAGGTACTCAACAAATTGGGTAGATGTTGATTATAGCTAGTAGAAGTTACAAAGTGCAATAAATTTTAGTAGCCAATTGACCTATAAATACTTACAAGTTCACTTCTGATCGATCATTGCACATATAGTTTGAGATACCAAAAACTCTCAACTCTACAACAATGAAAGACGAGATACTAGTTTTATGCCTCTATCTTCTCTTTCTACCCAATGCTCTAGAATTTCAAACCTCAAATGGTTTGAAACTTGAGCTCATTCATCTAGACTCCCCAAAATCACCTCATTACACTATGAACCTTACTCGAATAGAGAGGATCCAAAGGCTTGTAAACTTATCTAAAGCTCGAGCTCATAATCTTGCTCCTTTCCAATCTACAAATAAAACAAATACCAAGATTCGACAACGACAGTATGAACAATCCCAAACCATAAGGCCAACAGTTGGTTGGATTGACAATTATTCAGTATATACAGTGAAGATTGGCATTGGCACATTTAATCATCTTAACCCGCGGTATCTTTCATACTATTTGGCTATGGATACTGGAAGTGAACTTACATGGATCCAATGTGTAGGTTGCAAGAGAAATGGGCACCATTGCTACCCCCAACGACAACAACTTTTCGATGATTCCCAATCTAGTTCTTATAATTTCCTCCGCTATGGGATACATAATCTTTGTTATCCAAACAAGTTTCTCAAAGAAGGGTATTGCTTCTATCAGATAGGGTACGCGGATGGCTCTCACACATATGGCATTCTAGGATCCGAAACTCTCACATTCCCTTCTAGTTTAAGACGAGATGAATATGTTCCAGGTTTTGTGTTTGGTT
>BSSO01007725.1:0-10746 GCA_030267885.1 Mesembryanthemum crystallinum | reverse complement strand
CATGATCAGTTTCCTCAACTTATGTGTGACCCATTTAGGTTCATAACGAAGTTAGCTATGGCCTAATAACCAATTGGGTCATTAATCAATAGCGGTTTCTAGCTAAACATATTAATTACTAAATCGTATGAATTTACTATCTCAGTAATATAGTCATATATCATTATCCCAATTAATTGCTACTTGACTGACAAGACATAAATCCTTCACTCCTCTCATTCTGATTATATAGCCAAAGAATTTAAATGTGTTTATGGTTCATTCTTAATGCTGCAAATGGCAAAGACCAGATTATCCGACCATAACGGATAATCTCTTATCAAAATCAACAATTTATAATAGCTTCATGGAGATTGGAAACATGATGCAATTGTGCAAGTTGAGATGGGGGCGGGATATTTGTAGAAGAGACACAAAGGAGAGAGACTGAGAAACACAGAGAAGAGAGAACCCATATTTGAAAAGTATAGCAAAACATCAACCAAGCCTCAAATTCTCTGTTCTTTAGAATACAAATAGAAAGAAAAGTAGCAGGTCTTTGAAACTAGAAGAAGAATACTAGGAAGAGACGAAAATTCCCCGATTGACCAAATGGGTATTTTTTGTGGCCACTTCGCGACAATATAATATTTTTTTTTTATCTCTGACAACGTTAGGGTATTTTTTATGGCAACTTTTGGCAGATAGCTCCAAAAATGGGGTTTAAGTGATGAGAATCTCCGGCGAGATTCCATTTTCATGTATTTTTTTGTACCATTTATTTTTATTGTTTTCATTTATTTTACTTTTTAAGGAGTGGGGAAGAAAGAAGGAAAAGAAAAAAAACAGGTACAAAATTATTAAAAATACTTTAAGTTCGAATCTCGTCGGAGATTCTCACTAAAACTCCATTTTTGGGCATATGTGCCAAAAGTGCCACAAAAAATACGCTAACCCCGACGAAGATTAAAAAAAATACCATATCGTCGCGAAGTGGCCACAAAAAATATCAATTTGGTCAATCAGGGGACGAAAATTAGAGCATGAAAACAGAGAAGAAGAAGATAGAGAAGAGAGAGAAAATGAAAGTGAAAAAGAAAATATAATGAATTAATTTTATTTATTATTGCCACATCATCAAATTCGTGATGGAAATATAACGCTATTAGTTGCGGTCTATGCTTGTGATACAGATGCAAACTTTGGATTATTAGCATGGATTTTTTGAAGTTGGATTATTTTTGTTTTATCCCTTAAACTTGGGATTATTTATATCGAATATTTCAAAAATATATCATAAACTGAAGGATTTTTTGTAGGGAACCCCCTTATAAAAATTGACTTTTGGGAAAAAAGCCCCCTTATAAACAAAAAAGTTTGTGGGGAACCCCTTATAAAAACAAAAGGCCATGATGAACACACCTTAAGTCATTTTCCGGCGAGTTTAAATGAAATTTTAACCGTTTTGCCCGTGTCCTTTCAGCATATATTCACTTAAAAAATACATTATGTTATTAATGGAAGAGGGTAAATCGGTCAAAACTTCATTTAAATTGGTCAAAAAATGACTTAAGTTGTGTTCATCATGGCCTTTTGTTTTTATAACGGGGTTCCCCACAAACTTTTAATTATAAGGGGTTTTTTTTCTCAAAGTTAGTTTTATAAGGGGGTTCTATACAAAAAATCCTAAACTTAATATAGTTTAATAGGTAAGTATACAACATTGTTGATGTGTACAATAGCCTATAGCTTTCAACTTTCATCTAGTTTTTCAAATCTATACTACTGAATAGTTTGTCAGGTGATTTTGAATTTTCAACTGCAACTATAGTTAGTTTTGGAAAAAGAAAGCAAATTGGATTTAGAATAACTAAACTATATTTTTTTTTTTTTAGCTTTTTATAACTAATTAAAATCCCTCGATATTGTGTGATTTTAAATGTATGTAGCGTAAATTTCCCAACAATCCTTTATAAGTAGCACTTGCTTGAAGTTATTATTGTTGGATCAAATAATTCTATTGACGGCATCATTTATGGATGATTAAAAGATTATTTGTTTTTATAAATAAAAAAGATAATGGGTAATCTATGTAACCGGTAAATTACTTAACTCAACCAAAAATTCCCATATTACCCTCTACGTTTCCCTTTCACTTTTTGACTTCCTCTTACCTTTCTCTCTCCTCTCTCCCACCCCACAACCACCACCATGACACCATCTAGTCACTATTCCTACCTTGTTTCTACAAAAGAATCAATTTCTATTTCAATTGCAATGGCAAATCAGAGAACAATGATAAAGAAAATCAAAATCGATACTAGTATTCTGGATTTTCATTGTCAACCACATGAGAAGTCGACAGTTTCTCTATACTTCACTTCAAGTTTTAATTGCATAATTAAGATTTATTCTTATGTATCTTTATTATAAGGAATTGATTCTACATCTTCACTCAAAAAAATCAGAAATCGCTGCTTTTAGGAATTAATTCTTCTTTATCTCTCTACAATTAGCAACAAATATCAAATGGTCTCGAGGGCGTCAATCAGAATTCAAAAACTGTCCCAAAAGCACCATCATGGTGACCCAGGACACCCCCAAAGCGCTCTGGTCCCACATGCTGGAGGCTTCCTCGGGTATAGGCATCCTCATCACACTCTTCGACTATGCCAGGCAACGTGGCCGGGGTGTAATTTTCTTGAGTAGCGACGATATCGTCACGAACATCACGTTCCACCANGCTTGTGGAAGGGAGACCGGGAAAGGGGACAGCAAGGCAAGGGAGATTTTGGAGAGAGATGAGGGTGTTTTAGGAACTAATGCGGTAAAAATGGCTTTAAGTAATTTTTGAATTACATTAAGCAATTTCGATCTATTATATATGTAGATATTGAATGATCAACAAAAGTCAAGAGTTGAGATGGTAAAAACTCTTGGCACCTCCAATTATGAAATTGGATTGGAGGTTCTCACACCTCCCTTCAGTTCATGTGGTTCAATTCACTTCCGATACTTTCACCCAAAGTGAAGACACCGTAAGTGCTTGTAACTCTCACTTTACAGTGTGTTTCTCTTTCCCAAACCGACGATCTCAAAAGTGTTGATCACAAAAACAACCCATAAGAAGCACATTCATCAATCACCATTGACAACAATATCGAGATCTCGATCCCTACACTGCAAAATCTAAATCAAATTCAAAAAAAATGGAGCCCGAATCAAGCCCTTCTTCCTCCTCAATGGATTCGTGGTTTGACAGAGACCGCCATATCCGATTCCTTGAGATGATGTCTGAATTACTCCCAAGCGATTACCAGTCCCAAGAGATCAACCACCTCACTCTCGCCTACTTCACCCTTTCTTCTCTCGATATTCTCGGTGCTTTACATTCGGTATCTTCTCTTCTCTTCTCTTTCCTTATTCTTGCTTCAATTTTCCTTCATCTTCTGAATTTCATTGGTGAAACTCAAAGTACCCAATTGAAAAGTAAAAAAAAAAAAAAACAAAAAAAAAAAAAACAAATCTTTTGTGGGTATGGACTATGGGATCATTTACTTCAGTGTAATTCATCACTTTCTTAAGTAAATTAGAGGTGATGATATTTACAACCAAAATAACAATTACAAGTTTTATGAGTGACCATGATGATGTTGTGCATAACAGTATAATGCTCATTGCATTGTGATCCTTACAATTAAGTAAATGATACTACATAATATTGATAGCTGGTTTCATAATGTTGGCTACTGCATTTGCTGAATTAATGTTATCTAGCAAGACAATTTAATCTCGAGAAGGAAAGCGATTCAAGCTACTGTACTACATATAGGCTCTTCACATAGATGCATCACACAATGTCAAATTTATTGCCACCAATTTGACAAAATAATAAGACAATCTTCCCAACACATGAAAATCTCTTTCGAAGTTGTTTGGACACCTGAGGCATTGAATATTTCAAGTGCTCTGCCACATAGAAGCATTCTTCATGTTCTGAAGTTGATTGGTAGAAGTACACAATTGCTTTCTTTTTTTTTTTTTTTTTTTTTTTCCCTCTCCATGATTGGTGGGTATGATCTAATGTCAATATTGATCAGAATAGCCGGTTTCATGAATATAGTTTGAAGTGGAAAATTAAGGCATTGTGTATATTCGGATGCTCAGATAAATAAGTCTTTCGGTTTAAAAGGGTAGCACAGAGGCCATCAAATACAAGCTTTCACCCAGGTTTTGATATGAATGACCCTGAATATGTTAAGATAGCTAATACGCATTGACATATATACTTGTAGACTTTGAAGAAATTCGCTGGCAAGGCATCACTTCTTATCACCCTGACTTTCTTGTTGAACTATTACAGACTCTAGTTTATTGAAGTTACTGAGATTAAATTAAGATTAACATGTTTAGAGTCTGGACTGTCTGAATGCGCTTAATCTAAATAGACGTCCTTAGATGGATAACATTATTTTGGCTTAGATTGGAATCCTGGTTTCTTGAGATGGAGTGAGGTCTCTCGGAGGATTATGCCTTTGGTTTTTCATGAAGTCCCAATCTTGTTGAGAACTTGGTGTTTCCTAAATTTCCAAAACCAGTGTGGGTCATGTGTATTTCTGTTGATAAGGGTCCCAAATTTGAGTAGGTTTTTGCTTCTACAACATAAAGTCATTTGTTGACTTACTCTCATAAACGAAAGAGGGTATTCCTGCGACTTTGGAGATAAGCATTTGAAAGAGTTTCTTTGTGTATGAGATGAGTTTCAATTTGGAGGCTTGGATAATCAAGGAAATGGCATTCAAGAAGATGGTTGTGGAAAGGTGGCAAGGACTACTTTCATGATACATGTGACATATCAGCTTTATTAATTCCTTGCATGAAGTATGCTATATGAAGTCTATTAGTATATCTTTGTGTATCTGCTTTCTAGTGGCATATTGGCATGGAGACACTTATCTCTTTGGTTCACATGATGTACAAATCCAAAAGTTGGAGCTAGGTTTCTAGTAGAAGTCCTTGTAGCAGGAATCTGACTTGTTATCCCCACAGCAATTCTCAATCATGGGTAACCACCAAACATTTTACTTACATGAGTGGTTTACTGCTCAATATCAATTAATCATCCCTAGTAAATTTTGCTTATTACCTCCCTTTTGTCAATTCCAGCCAAAAGCATTGTATTTCTTGTTTGTCAGCTAACTTGTATTGTAAATCTTTATCCGGATATTTTAGCTAATAACTTAGTTACACTTAAGGAATTTGGATGGGATTGCATGGTTCTTCTAGAATTAGCAGCTCAAATATATTGATATTAAATTCCTTTCTTATCTAAGATAAATATACACATTTTGGACAATTGAACAGACCATGAAAACCGAACCTGGAACCAGAAACTGAAAGCTTCACATCAAATAATATACCCCCCCAAAAAATTACAGAACAATACATTTAAATGAGATTCCACCAGCATCTTTATTATTATTATTATTAAATTTTTTAACATTTTTCCTGATGTATGCTCCCTTAGACTTGAGGGCATACCTGCTGAGAGAATGTTTTTAACTGTTTAGTTGTGCTGCTGCTCAAATTCTCAATTATAATAGGCAGCCAAAGTAACAAATGCAGTGGGGCCATTATGTCTTTCCATTTTGGCAGTTCATATATGTGTTTGTTAGGGCAAGTGCCTGCAGAATTCCAGCTCTTTGGTAAGGACTAGGAATCTCATTTCACTGGTCACATAAGCATTATCAACACTACACTGTCACTCCTGTTATCCTGAGCCTTCGGGTTAGGAGGAAGCCTCCCAAATAATGCAAGCTCATAGCAGCCTTTCTACAGAATTTGAATGTGTTTACTAGATGACATTCTAACATTTACCCTAAATTCTAGGATTTGTCTTGCCAATGATGCTGCTTGTTTGAATATTGTGTCTATTCAATGAATCCCATTCTTGTAGCAAGTATTTGTCCATTTGCCTATGATTATAACCCTTTCTATTGGAAAAAAAATCCATAGTCAATGCTACAGCTGCTAGATTCCAGGCTTTTAAATCATCAAATCCTTATGCCCCATTTGCTTTTGGCATGCAGACTTTTGTCACATTCAAGGCTCATTTGCTAGTGTGGTATATACTACTTCTCAAATGCTTTCTACTGATCATCCTTTTATCAGATGCTTGGAGTCTACCTATTAAGAGCATTGCTGCTTATGTCTTTACTGCTGTAGAGTTTTAAAATTTGAATTGTGCTTTTCTATATGTGAAGAGAAGAAAAAAAACATGCGTTACATTCCATCGCAAATCATTTCAATCTTAATCCTCTCAGTAGCCATCCGCGCTGTGCTGGTAGTGATATGATGGTATATGTCTTTTTTGCACTGAATCATGCACGAAGTAAGCTATTTGGTGTGTGGGGACTGGGGAGTTCTAAGTTCGTTTGGGAAGACAAAGGAAAAAAGAAGCACTTGTGACACAATGCTCTCTATTGCTAACGCGCAACACATAGGTCTTTACTATATACTCTCTACCACCTGCGCTACTTGGAACAGAGTTACCTACTTGCCCTCCTTATGGTCAATTCTGAGGTCCAGAGAAATTGGGCGGATTTCTAAGGAGGAGATCTTGTCTTCCTTTGCTGTAAAACATTAATTCTGATTAACATACTACTCTAAGAAAGAAAACTTATTTTTTGTGATAGAATAAATACACCTGTGTGGAGCGTAAAGTCCTTTTTTTGTGTACTTTCAAGTTTCAATCATCATTGTGCCATCAAAAGAAGAGAGGATTAGATAGAGGGAGAATCAGTAAGCAAGAAAGTGTAACCACAGGAAATTGAGGAGAAGTATGAGGGAGGGAAGAGACACCATGAGAGAATAAACTTAAGTCACTTTCATTCTTTGCTGAGCTTTGCCAAAAGGTAGAAACCTGGGAATCATATGGACCTGGATCTGGATGCAGTAGTGTCAAGAAGTCTGCACTTAATTTTAGTTATTTTGAACTACAGTTGAGGCCCTGATGAAATTAAGGAGGTGAAATATCACAAAGTATTGGAAAGTTACTTAGAATAAAGAAATGAAATCATGTCTATGATCCTGATATTGCATGTATGAGACCTGGTTGATGTTGCATCCTGTGTTTGGTGGATACTTGCCTTGCCTGAGCTGATCGAACCCTCTTAATATTATCTCATTTGTAGTCTTTCTTGAACTCTGGAACTGTTTTTGATTGACAGGTTGATAAGGAGGCCATAGCTAGTTGGGTTTTGTCATTTCAAGTTCATCCTAACAATGAAGCTGAGTTGAGCAATGGTGAGTTCTGGAGAAGTGTTATATAATCGTGAAACTGGATAAATAGCGGAGATCATTCTAATGATTTATTGGCTATTGCAATGACATAGGAGAATTTTATGGATTTCTTGGTTCGAGGTCATCACAATATCCAGATGTTAATGGGGTTGGTTTGTGTTCAGATAATATGTGGAGTCACTTTTATCTTCAATATGTTTGCTGGACCACAGGCTAAGACAATACTTTCTAAGACTTTTTCATCTGCAGAGTTTAAAACGTAATGGCAGTCACTTAGCCAGTACCTATTGTGCATTAGCCATACTGAAGATCATTGGCCATGACTTTTCATCAGTTGATTCTAAATCCATAGTGCAATCAATGGGAAATCTGCAACAGCGTGATGGGAGGTATGTTTTTTGTAATGCTTCAAATGGCAGTTCCTGCATCTGGTTTCTTACATATGTGGTAACTACAAGCAGGGGATAGCCTGCTACTCACACCCTCACATCAAACCTCACATAATCTACTTAGGAAAGTACTGACAGAACTAGACCAACTGCAAATTTGAATTAGAAACTGCTCTGAGCTAGGACAAATAGCTAACAACCTGACACTAACTTTGTACTTTATTTGGTTTATGATCTGCTTCATCGTTCTTCTCTGCTCTCTGAAGATGATTGCATTTCTCTCGGTCCAAATTGCAGCAACAGTGGCATTGAATACAACTCTTTTCCAGCGCTTTGTAATATGCTTCCCCCTGTAGTGTTTACATAACCAATAAGCTTCTCTCCTAATATTCCAAGCTCTCCTATTAATTCCTATCCAATTCAACATATGTCTCCAGATCTGCACTATAAGGGCATTTAAAAAACAAGTGATCTTGAGTTTCCTCATCCTTACAACACAAAGCACACCTGTTCACCATGACAAAACCCCTCCTCTGCATGACATCTATTGTGGGCAACCTGTTCTGTAGTGCCATCCACAGGTGGATGGAGTGTTTAGGGATTGCTACAGTGTCCTATATCAGTCTATGATACTTCCAATCAGGCCTTTTCATTTCTCACATAGTCATATACTAACCCAATTCTGAATTTCTCCCCCTGTGTAAAACTGTTAATAATCTCCATGGCTTTCTGCTTTGAACCTGCATCTTTGAGGATGTCATCTCTCTGCTTTAGGATTCCCTTCCAGAATGATGAGTCATTTTGCTTTGATTTGCAATCCAACACATTTGCATTCTTCAAATGGTAGTTTTGCACCCATCTGAACCACAGTGAATTCTGTTTCTTCTCAATCTTCCAAATCCATCTTATCACCATTGCTTTATTCCAGCTCAAGGCTTCGTTTATCCCCAGTCCCCCTTCCTTCTTGGGAATACACATCTGTCTCCAAGAGATCCAAGCCATTCTCTTCTTATTCTCATCAGCTCCCCAATAGAAGCTCCTACACATTCTCTCTATCTCATATATCACTTGTTTAGGAAGTAAAAAACTGCACACCAATACATTTGAATGCCAGCTATAACACTGTTGATCAATTGGATTTTCCCACCGTGGGATAGCAGCAAGCTAGTCCAATGATACAACTTGTGTTTGATTCTTTTTGTAAGGGGTTTACACATATTGGTGGTTGATCTGGATGTGTTTAATGGAAGTCCCAGGTACTTGAAAGGTAGTGTACCTTCACTGTAACCTGTAGAATTTAGAATCCCTTGCTTTATATGACTCTCCACTCCTCCAAAGTACACACTTGTGTTCTGTGGGTTAGGCTTCAAACCAGATATTTCACCAAACTTTACAAGGCATTTAGCAGCAGCTTCAACTGATTTTTGATCTCCCTTTTGAAAATAAGGAGATCATTGGCAAAAGAAAGCTGACACAGTCCCATCCTTGAGCATTGAGGATGATAATGAAATTCCTGTTGTTGCTTCATTTTCTTCATCATTCTGGTGAAGTATTCCATGCCGATGACAAACAGGTATGGGGAAAGAGGATCCCCCTGCCTCAAACCCCTCCCATTTTTTAAGTAGCCACGTGGAGTGCCATGTAAACAAATAGAGAACTTTGCATTACTAATACAAGAGATAATCCACTTAACAAATCTAGCAGGAAAGCCCAATAAAATCATCCAATCCTCTAAGAATTTCCAGCTCAAAGTATCATAAGCTTTTTGGAAGTCCACTTTGATAATAGCTCTAGGAGAGAGGTGGGTTCTACCATAATGCTTGAACAATTCATTAGCCATAGCTATGTTTTCAGTGATTTTCCTCATTTTGACAAATGCAGTTTGCTCCCCACTTATAACTCCCCCCAAAATACCCTGAAGTCTATCGGCTAGGACTTTTGTGATCGTTTTATAAATGACACTACAACAAGAGATAGGTCTAAATTGAGTGACATTTAGGGGATTTTCAACTTTAGAAATGACAAATAAGAAGGTAGCATTTACCTGCTGCATAAGGGTGCCTGTTGTGAAGAACTCTGAAATAGCTTTGCAAAAATCCTCCCCCACGATGCTCCAAGCCTTCTTGAAGAATTCTGATGTGTGGCCATCTGGACCAGGTGATTTGTCACTCTATCAGTGAATCTAGCCTTGTCCTCCTCCTGGATACTAGGACCCTGCTGGAGAACCTCAGGATCAATCTCTGTCAAATTGTCTTGTGCTCCCAGAAGCTTTTTGTAAAAATCAAAGTCAATAGACTTACCTTGCTAGGAAGACTTGAATTAGCAATGTGCCACTCGAAGTTCTCACTCTCACATCTCCTGCTAGCAAAAATTTAAACAATGTAAACATACTTAGTTTGGGTTCTTTTGAGCTGTTATGTATTGATCTTCAGCAATACATCAGTCATACAAATTCTTTCCATGGTTTACTCAGCACGTCAACATTAAGTGCTTTGTAGTAGATTAAACAAGTTAGAGTAAGTTTAGGAAAGTGATTATATTCTTTGCAAGTATGGTCTAAACTGTCTTTTTGTTAATTGTCTGTATATGTGAGATCAGTCATCATGTGCTTTCAAAAGACAAGAGAATAGTGTTCCCTTTGGATTAATGGTTCACTTCTAAATTGTAGTCATTTCCTGGATATGCATATAAAAAACTGTTACATTGCAGGTAGTCAAAGATAAGGAGGGAAAAAGGGTTCAGCTTACTGCCATGTCTTAAATTCATATGTTGGGGCTGGTGATCCTCCGACTATATTTTCTTGAGGAACTTACTTCTGAGAATCCAGTCTCCTAATGTCTAATGGCACTGTAGTAGTAGTTTTAGAAATTATCTTCAAAGTTTGTGGGGTTAAACTCTCAACCTCCTGAATGGTAGTCATGATTTCAATTCTTTCATATTTTCTATGTTACACGGACTCTTCATAGCATCACAATTTTTGCATATATACAATATGGCAACTGAATACCATAAAGTAGGCTAAAAACAGAGAAAGTTCCTTAAAATAGCCATGTCTGATACTCGGATTCACACTGCA
>BSSO01007724.1:0-10746 GCA_030267885.1 Mesembryanthemum crystallinum | reverse complement strand
CCCCCAATTACATGCATCTTCCACTCTTCACCTAATGGTTAAAACTACGGAAAATGACTTGCTCTACTGGTGGGAACTCTTTTTTATCTCAACTAGATCTGGTAAATGAGGCGGTTGGGTTGGATTCGTGTTGACTAATCTCAGTTTGCCGATCTCAAGTACATTTTTGTAGTACCTTTTTGTTTGCTTTCAACTTTTTTTTTTTTGTTGATCTATCAGTCGAATTTTCGGGTTAGGTCCATTTTTGTACCTAGTTTAGCAAGTCGGGTTCGGGTTGGTGTTGAGCTCAATTTGCCGGCATGAAGTATATTTTTATATAAAGTTTTTGTGTGAATTCGAGATTTCAAATAAGTTTTTGTTTGTTTTTTTCCAGTCGGGTTTTTGGTATAGTCAACTTTTACCGGTCTAATTACTCCAACCTTACTATTACCCATATTTGTGGGTGGTTGTTGTGGTGATGGGCTTTGATATAGCTTCTAGTCTTTAGGCTGGAGTTTCCCTACGTGGTTGTACTAGTAGGTTTTAATGTCTCGGCCATTTTTATTTATTTTTATTTGTTTTTGTGGTTGTGGGGACCGGGGGATAACGAAGAGATACTTGCTATAACCGTTGTAACTATGGGTACAAATCTCTTTGAGTGTGGTTAAGGAGACACCTCTAATTTTCTCACGTATGTTATCAAGTATCTAAGCAATTTATCTCTGCAAATGCTTCTCAATAAGCTCATACCCTAACCCTAACATGCTGGTATTGCTTATTTACAATATGGAACACATCTTGATTAATGCATATACACATATATGTTGTGGATTAAAGGCTATAACCCACGATTATTGGGCATTAGGAGGTCTGATCGATCTCTTGACATATTAAGGCGTTATCTTTGTAATCATAATAATAGATACAAGATCTTCAGATGACGGACATGAGGATCCCTAAGGTCCACCTTACTTTGCAAGAACCTTATTTGAAAATTTCAACCGATCCCCGAAAGGGTCGTCTAAGCTATATGCTCTAATTAACCCATGACAATTATGCGCCTTGAAGGTGTCCGCTTCAACATGTTCAATTTACCTTCTAAGTATAAGGTAGGATGGGCCTGTCCATGATCCACACTTTAAGTTCAAAGGGCATCGCGTGAGAGGGTATATTAGGAGATATAATTAATTGGACCTCCAACCACGAGCTTAAACTTTTAGCTGAGATGGCTCTTCTCAATTGACTCTCCAAATACAATACTTGATGGTCTTCAATAGTCACCCATTTTAAGGCCCCAGCACCAAACTATATGTGAATATAGTATTAGAGCATTGTGGAATGCTTCCAAAGGGAAGTAGATAGTCTCTTGAGTTGTCCTTAACCCCCACAAACATTAATGTTAAAAGACTTAGATGTTCTATGTGAGATTTCAATTGAAAGACTATAACCCACGAAAATTGAAGGTCAAGGAGATCGAGGTCTTCAGATCATTGTATTCATTTTGTAATCATATTATTGGATTTAGATCTCCGAAGGGACGTGAAAATAATGCCCTGTGATCGATTATGGTATCTTTAATCTTTGATGGCTTAACTGGTCACTTACTTTTAAGGCTCTACCGAAACCATACATATGAATATGATGTTAAAATGTTGAAGGAGGTTTTCAAAAGACACCTTTAGAGGTCTCTTGGATATATTGCATTACTCTATTTCATATTTTGAATCTTTATGTCATTTTCATGTATATATCTAGAGTATTTTCATCATTAAAAGTGTTATCAAAAAAACCTTTGGAGAGGAAATGTCACTTCACCTTTTGACGTTAGAAATAGTTATCGACTATTTAAGATACCATTTTCAAAACTGCTAAGAACATAATAAAAGATCATTAACATTCAAAGTCGAAGTTACAATTACCTCAATGAATGCACGTAAAAAACTTCATAGTGTCTCAAATGACTTTTTTTTTTTTGAAATTTTGACAGTGAAAATTAAAGTTTTAAGTTTTGGTGAGGGAAAATTAAAGAGAAGAAAATAAATAGAAAACCCCAAATTAATTTATGCCCCCATATCTCCACATGCAAGCATGTGATCAAGATCGAGAGACTTTTTATTTATCAAAAATACGCACAGATTGATAACCGCAGGTATGGGATGTTCATGGTCCCCCTACTTAATGTTTTTCCTACAACAAACTCTTAGTGACGCTCCATATCTTTGATTTAATTTTCCCCTTTGATGATGTATGATGTATTAGAAAAATTATTCAAGGATCATCAGCCTCTTTATATAACGTATGGATACGAGCACGACACGTATACGAATTGTATGGATAGGAACACGACACAAATATATATGGACATACATGAACACGACGCATATACGAAAAGTATGGACATGAACACACGACACAAATGTGCAAAATCGCTATTGAACAAAAGATACAGTCTTAGAGCATTAGTGAATTGTTGTGTCCACGTTTCAGTCATGCGGTACGACACTCATCAGTGGTGGAAAAAAAATGAGTGACTCTTATACTTTAGATGGACGACTCTCACTTTTAGAAGGATAAGTATTAGGAGATAAATGATTGATTGGACCTCTAACCATCCGTTTAAGCTTTTCATTCACATGGTATGAGAGGTACAATGACTGGCCGAGAGGTGATGAGTTGAAATCAGAAAAATGCTTTCGAATTATTGGATTTTTCAAAATTAGAAATTTAATTTTGTGACGGTCTGGAACTGACATGAATGGTCTGTGTTAGACGTGTAAAAAGACAGTTTAGACATAAATGCAAAAATACAAAACATAAACCTGTGTAACAATAATATATACGATTATGAGTGATAATTTAACAGGTGTACACTACAAAGCATGGGCTGTCTATTTTAAATCTAATTGGATTGGATTGGATATCTTAAAGTAACGATTCAGCCAATCAATCTTTGCATGGCAAAACAATTACTTACTACTATTTATTATAGATTTCAGATTCACCAGTCCATCGTAGCCTAGTACTACTGCTCAATTCATGAATTTTGTTTCTTTGACTGATATATGCCTGCTTATTATTATTCTTTCTGGTGGAAGAAGAATTAATAAATAAATAAATAAATAAATAAATAAATATAAATTATTTATGTGCATATATGTGTTGAAAGAGAATGAAGGTCAAGTCCTCATCAATAATTCATTTCCTTGGTGATGAGGAATCAATATATACTGTATGCAAAAGCATATAGTAGTACTAATACTACTACATAATTGCAACAATGTCCCCTTCTTCATTCTCTATCAAAGTTTGAGTATTGATGAAGACGTATTAAAAGTGTAAGTAGACATTTCATATTCAAAAATAACCAAGAAAAACTTCAAATGTAAATCAATGGAGTATTATTACTTTGTAGTTTAGCTAGGAGGCTTAAATGGAGGGACCACACTAAAATTTGTAACTTTGATAATCTTTTATACTGTTATTATAGCGAGTCTCACATAAGACAGGCGCATAACTGTTCAACGAGATTCCATTATACAACTCCCTTCCCAATTACCCGTTCCAAAGTTTAGCTGGTTGTCCCTACAAACTTTTCTAAGCAGCTAAAAGTTAAGGGAGTTACAAAAATAGAAGGGGGACCTCCCACATGCAAAAACTTCTCGATAACCATTGAGAGCCAAATGGTTATTTTGATGTTCAGGTCTCACATGGACATAACCTATCGTATGAACCGGTTTATAAGGAGTCACCTTTACACTTTAGATGGATGGTTTTCACTTATAGTATAGTGAATTTTATGGCTGCCTCGATCACTTCGGAGCAAAAACTTTCACTTGGCCCGTCGTATAGAAAGTTCATGCAAGACGTAGCGATTATTTATTATTGGAGTGTTATTTTGAGAAAAAGGGTGGAAGAGGAAAATGGAAAAGGAGAGAGTGAGAATTAGCCATATAAAGTGGGGTTGTGGGTGAGTGAAAAAGGTGGGCTCCTAAAACATTTGATTACATAAGTTACACGAATGGGCCAAGCCAGTAATTGGGCGATCTTTGAAATGTTGTTGTTGAGATGAAAGCAAAGGCAAAGGCAAAGGCAAAGGCAGAGGCAGCTGTTATTGTCAGGTCCACCTCATAAAACACACACACACACACCCATCTGCGCCTGCGCGCATCAGCATCAGCTTCATTTTCAGTTTGTTTTTGGCCCTATTCCTTTCCTTTCCATTTTTTTTTTTTTTTTTTTTTTGCTACAAAGACACATGCAATAGCCCGCAAACCACATGCGCCGGGCAAGCCAACCCATCAAAGATTGGCTGACAGGCTCAGGTAGAGGAGGAGACCCTCCCTACAAAGAATGGTAGAGGAGGTTTTTAATCTCCCTACAATGAGGATCGAACCCCTAACCACTGGGTTATGAGAGTGGGGCACTTACCACTTGTGCTCCCACCTCATCCTCCCTTTCTTTCTTTTCTAATTTCCCCCAACCTACACTTTCTTCTCCCCTTTCTTTATTTCAAACAGAAAAATTTTATTTGAGATTCAAAAATTTGATAATATAGTAGTAGTAATGATTGAATACTTTAGATAACAAAAATGTAAGAAATTACATCAATTTATGTTTTTATTTAATTTACTATTTTTGATTACAATAAGGAGTAACAATTATGGCTAAACGGAATTTAGTTTTAAATTGAAATAGTTTTTATTTTTAATATATAAAAAATAAGGTTGTCTTGAGGCTACCAATCATAATAGGCCAGATTGGTTTGTTATCAAGCACATAAGCGATATCCGCCCCACAACCTGCGCCCTAGTAGCCCAGCTTGCTTGCCTTCTGACATTTCATTTCTCCTAGGAAATAAGGGAGCTCCATGACCTCCAACATATAATAGCAAGCTTTGCAACTTATTTAGGAAAGAAACCATTAATGGACCTTTAACATTCACCTTAATTAATCTTCTACTTAAGTTGGTTTTTCACATAGTATTAGAGCATTAACGAGAAGAGACGTAGTAATGAGTAATTCCATTGGTTGTATCTCTAATCATTAGCTTAAATTAAGAAGGATAATCAATCGATTTTAATTTAAGCTTTACTCATTTGGGTGGGGAAATGTTTAAACAATGAAAGTGCATAATGTATATATTCTTTTACCCTTTTACTACATCTGAAATTAACTACTCTCTCTTTTTTTTTTTTTTTTTTTTTTTGTTTAATCAAGATGGGGTATTATATTACTTAGGGGGAAAAGATCCGAGTGGGCAGACCATCGGGTTGGAAACAACCCTCAAATCTCGAGGCTAAAGCCCACTTAGTGGTCGTTGAGTTTCATATAGGAAGTAATAATTTCCGAAAAGTTGTATTTCACTGCAATTATAAGTTCATGGGAAGTAGAAAAAATGTTGTTTGGTTGAACATGGAAAGTGAAACTTCCTACAAAAAATTCCACCACTTACTTAGGTCCCCTAGATAAGCAACTTCCCCATATTGTGTGAAGTTAACTTTTTGGGAAGTCCAACTTCCTTCATTTACTGTTAACCAAACTACTTAAAACATCCTACTTCATTGCGCTTCTTTTGTTTTTAGAGTGTCAACCAAACGACCACTTAGTAACATTATGAGCAAGAAATTAATAAGTTATTTATATTTTAACAAAACACTTGGAATTGTTATCATTTGGGTTTCAACTTTCAGTTTAAATTGAATATTTGAATTGTATTAGAGGTAGAAAGAGAAAGTTGGTAGGGTAGACAGAGAAAGTGCGGTGGTGTATCACGTGACGTCAGAGAGAGAGAGAGAGGGGCAGCGAAGCGTCGCTAGTCGCTACATATAGGAGGACATGGACATGAATGGGACGGCGTCGTATTAGGATAGATTAAGGCCCCCCACGTGGTGGTGGTAACTGCTGAAAAGTGGGCGCGCCGGCGTAGTTTCAGCCCCGTTCTTTCCGTATTATTAGCTAGTGTCGGGTCGGGGCCCATTCTATAATTACTATAGTACTATTCTTCATCCTCTTTTTTAATCTTTAGATACATTGGTAAATTTCGGCCTGATCCGAAAATCCGACTTCAGTTGAAATAAGGAAAGCACGAAAAAAATTAATGCGAAAATGCACTTCAACCGGCAAATTGAACTTAATCGGCGTGTACCTGATTGAACTTGCTAAAATAGGCACAAAAATGGACCTAACTCGAAAACCTGACCTGACCTGACGATAAAAAGATTGACAAAAAGCTAACTTTGAATCTCGAAAACACACAAAAAGTTACTACAAGATGCACTTCATACCGCCAAATTGAGCTTAACCGACCTAAACCGGACTGATCCGTTTGATAGGTTTGCCCTTATTCAACCTTTAGTAGTATCCTTTGCCATATTCACAAGTTGCTGGTACGAGTGGTTCAATTCTTTCTTCTTTTAAGTAAGATCTAGGTTAGATTTGAGGGAATGGAGAAATGGCTTGTTGGGGGCATTTTAGTATTTTACTCCTTTATGATACGATTTTGTCCGAAACCGTGGTTCAAACAAAAATACAAGTACCTAACTTAGATTATGTTCATTTGAATTGAATCACACTAAATTGAATCAAATAGAATGAGTTGTAATAAAGAATCATATGGGTGATATAAGGGGGGTTTGTAGGAAAAAGCTTGATTTCAACAAAAGTGCATAGAGAGGCAGATATAAGAAGGCCTTGTTCGGCTCCATTATATTTGGTGTGGCATAGTGATGAATAGGGACTCATGATAGAGATTGAGATAACATCACGCATGAATGTCGAAAGGTGATTTGGGGATTATAATTTACTGGCAGGAAATTCGGGCCAAACACGCCCTCGTGTGAGAGGATAAAATGGCAGTGTACTCGATCGATCTACTACTAGAATTGAAAGAAAGAGAAAGAGACAAACAAAACAAGTATGAACAAGAAAAATTTAAATTATGAGTGACATGATGTTTCTGCTACTACTATTCCTATACTGGCTACTCCAACTCTTATAATTTGTCTTCACATTTTCTTTTTGTTTTTGGGTTACTATTTTTTGTGATAATATAGCAGCGATAGCCCGATATACCTTAAAAAGAGAAATAAAATTAAAATAGATGATATCATCAAATGACTATAACTAGGAGCAAGTCTTGTATGAACGTAGGCCTTGGATATGAACTCTCGTAATGATTTCTATTTTAAATCAGTGGCTAGATTGTCTCGCAGGATATAACGACTAACACTTGATCTGACTATCATATGTAGCACATTTTAGCAAGAATATGCAAATAAATGACTAATCCATCAAAAAAGAATCTTTTTCGAATTGTTGAATTGCATCTCTCTTTCTATCTCTCTGATTTTGAATGTTTTACAAGTACGTAACTACGTACGATTTGGATAAATCGTGGAAGTGGCTAGTTATATGCATGGTTTTATTTGCAAGGTACGGAATACATACGGATAGACGACATATCCTTAAACTTCTTCGATCACCATGCATAAAGCATTGCTATTTGTTAATGCTAGTTCGTGTTTTGTTGCTTGCATTGCTTGGCCCATGCAAATAAAAACTCGTTTGTGCAAATTAAAGTGCAATTATTGGTGGAAAAAAGAAAATAGTACACAGCTTTATTCAGTAGTTTTATTGTATCCATTTTTACTATTGTCAAAATGTTAGGTGCGTGGAATAATTTTGAAATCCAATGAAACGTACATATATATATATGCAGACCACCACATGCAAAATTGTACAATCATGACATACATAAAGCTTTTATGTCTTTCATATGTGTGGCATTTACTGAAATCCACACGTATGTAGTTTTGTTTACAATTGTGGAGATTATGTACTTTGCCTATTGAGTGATACTAGTATATAATTTGAAAAATAGGATAAGATATCTACGGATGACGAAATTAAAATGAACTGAAGTGAATTAGCTTCTCTTTTACACTCATAAATTAAAAGATTAAAGTTTCTAAAAGTAATCAGGCGAAGTAATTGATAATGGTGTGTTTATTTCGATCGAAACTATAATACTATATGAAGTGAATTAAATTAAATTAAATGGGTACTGAATGAATAGTAATAATATTTGAGATAAAAGTAAAGTTGCAAAACTGCACAATCGAATTGAACAAATACAGATTGCGTAAGTTGAAATGAAGACAACTTAAGTAGCGTAATTTATTTGCATTGTTTTGCAATTCAAATCAGAAAAGAATGCTAGTTTAAAGGAAATAAATTTTTTAATGCAAATTATTTAGAGAAATCTATTTTGTAAGTACTCTATCATTATTTTCCTAATTTTTGTGGAGAAATCTACTTTAAACAAAAGAAGAAGTTTATCATTGCGATCATTTTAATTAGCTTGTTTTATCACAAAAATTTGTATGAGGTGTACCACATTTTTTTCGTCTAGATAACAGGCCTCATGTATGAGGCCACTTCATACGAGAATAATTATTGTTTTATTTATTGCACACTATATAGATAATATATCGTCGCGTTATGGAGTAATAATTAACTTTTGGACAGTACTGATCTATTACTTTTACTGTCTAAGAGTGTCACTCTTGTACTATGTAATATGTATTGATACCATCATGATATGCCACACCCACACACACACAATAGGATTCTCATTCTCAGCTTTCCAGTGAGTGACATGAGCTCCAAGTTAATTGTTTACCAACTTTAGTACAATCAAAGTACATGAATAATAGACTTTGCTCTGAAAATAGAATTTCCTTTTCTGATTTTAATTATTTAATTATTTTTATCTTTAATTTGTGCATATATCAATGCGTTTGTAATAACAATATGAATGCTTTGCCCTACCCACTGCGCACTGGCCCTTTATCTTGTGAACAATGAGAAAGAGCCATTCTAATTTCTAACTATTCAAAGTTTTTTCAAAAAAATTCCTATTTTGCAATCAAAAGGAAATTTAAACAAGGTACTCTTTGCTTTGGTCCCACTCTATGAGTAATCATTTTAAACCAAACATTCTAGTATTTCTTTTTTTTTTTGTATATATAGAATTAAAAAAACCGAAGTAATCCGTTGAGTTCTACTCCAAATAAGTGAAGCGTCTCTTGATTGCTGATTCAGTGAGATTTAATGATAGAAATTTAAGAAATTTACATGATGGAGTGGACCAATATATTTATTCCGGTGTGTTACCTTCTCATATAAAGTGGAAGTAGAAACTTCTTGGAGCTTTTACTGGAATCATAACACGAAATAAAATTCTTATTTATCACGGAATATAGGCCTATCGTAAAATTTTATTACAAATAGAAAAAATTTCTTGTAGAGCATCATATCAACAATTATAAATATATATAAAACATATTGCTTTCGATTTCAAACCATGGTTCTTGATCTGCATTATTAAATCCTCCAAATTGAAAATATTAGTTACTCTATGTTGTTAGCAAAATATGTTAAATTCAGAACTAATACTACACAATAGCAAAGGACAACGCAACCAAGCAAGCAATAACTCATTTGTTATCATGTTGTTGTAGCTTTCCATAAGGGAGCTTCAAGTTCGATTTACAAGTCCCTCTTGTGGTAACCACAATTACCCATTTTAGTTTCGATTTTTAGGCGGACCGATTTAAAACCCATTAGCATATTGAATTTTAGCCTGTAAATTAATAATCAGTTCGAGACATTCTTACCTTATTGTAAAATAACGAAAAACGGGACAAAATTTGAATGTTTGATTATGGCAAGTACAGGCATGTTTGTTTCCGTTTGGGGGGGTTGATGTCATGGGGTCTGATGACAGTCTGTTACACGCCAGCACTCTCAACTTTTTTTATATTTCGTATTTTATTTTATTTTAGTTTTTTTCCCCAAAATTGAGGAAAAATAATAAGAAAAAAAGAGATGGTGGGCCGATGTTGGGTGTTTGGATCTATGTGGGAGCGTGGAAATAGAAGAAGCCACAGATAGATAAGTCCCACTTATGTGAAAGGGAGAGGTATATAACATGTTTAAATTTTGGGCCCAAATGCATCCAATAATGTCACCACATGCATTTGTCAATGATAATCACTTCTTTTTCTTTTTTACAAAAAATAAAAATAAAAATATGAGTTATCATTATTACTTGTCATGTAAGACTACCAAGAGTAAACACAATGTAAGGGTACCTCCTCCCCTGAAAAAAATATAAGGGTACTTCATAATGCATAATCTCGGGTATTTCACAAATGAATTCGTACATGTGCTTCGCATGAGGCTTGGACACTCGATCTGGTGTATAAACTATAACTTGTTTACTAGCGGACCATACACCTCTTAGGCAGATTGAATATCTTTGAATAAGCACTTAACGTAGGGACTTTTCTCTTCTGTGAGACTTGGTTCACATGAGTGTACTTGTCATAGCTATAAGAGCAAAGCCCACAGTTGTCGCCGAAATGTTGCGCATTTGGGCCTATATATATACCCAATCATTCATTGAAGCCCAAACAAAGGAGGTTTAACAGAATGAAAGTCAGCATATGTTGCCGATTCTCTATGGACCTTTAATTCATAGTCATGTACAATTATGGGCCTTTGGAACTACGAGTATTTAATTAGTCAGGAATACACTGTCCTAAGGTGTCACGGGTTGTGTACTCCCGAGTAGGGGTGTTCAAAAAAACCGTAACCGTCGAACCGAACCGAAAAACCGAAAAACCGCCTCAAAATTTCGGTTAACCGAACCGGGTTTTTTGTAAAAGACGGTACGGTTAACCGAACCGAAAAATATTTCGGTTT
>BSSO01007723.1:0-10747 GCA_030267885.1 Mesembryanthemum crystallinum | reverse complement strand
TTCAGATCATTGTTATGATTGAACAAAGAATTTCTAATTTTTTTGGCAATTAAAGGGGGAGTTGACTTTTAATCATTGTTAACAATGGCTAGTGATGATGATGATGATGAGATAAAGGCAAGTGATAGAAGTTGTGTTTATTTCTCAAAGTGAATAAGTGAAGCTGCCAGCATGATCTAGCTATGAGCTAGATAGCTAGCTGCTTAATTTGTTCTTTAAAAAAAAAAAAAAGAAGAATTTGAGCAAATGCTGCTAACTCTAGCTAGGTCATGCTCTGACAGCCTCACTCCTTCCTTTGGGGGAAAGAGATCAGATGACAGATTAACTGTTTGCAATGTAAGTATTTTCTTTTCTGAAAGTGCTAATGTGTGTAATTTAGCAGCCCATAATGGGTTCATTTTTTACTTTGTTCCAATGTTATTTAGAACTTATATGATCATGTCTTGCTATAGTCTCCCAGAAGGGGGTGATTATGTATGACAGGTGAAATGTTTAAAGTGAACACATCACTATTTATGCACTCCCTCCATTCTCAAATGAAGGTTACGCTTGGAATTNCCTTCATTTGAGAACGGAGGGAGTATATCAGTATATGTATTTGTACTTGTTTTCTTGACATGTCAAAGACGACGAAAAACATTTGGTTGATTCGGTGAGATGGTAACCCATGAAACTATACTGATTGGTAGTATGATAAAAGCATCCTTCAATATGAATAGAAAGCGAAGGATAGTTGCACCAAACTTCATTGATTAATCTAGCTAGGTTATGTGAGTTGTCAACCGAGTGAATCACTTATTATTTCTTGTTACAAACTAATAGAATCATCAAACTCATTTCCAATCTCGTAAAATAAATTCTCATTCGTGTTTCCAACTCCCAGCATAATAGGAGATGGCAATCTATTGCACTTGCATTTAATTATTAACCATTAATCTTAACCACTAGTAATTTTAACTACAATGTCATTTACATGCTCTAGCTCAACTTGATATTTGAAATAAACGAAGGAGGTATCTACTAGCTTAGAAGTATATAATTGTATGTGGAGTATTTTAACTACAGTGTAATTTTTTTTTATTTTTTTTTTTATAGAGATTTATTTTTGTATTTATATAATGTAGTATGATGTTTTGATAGACAAAATTGCATCCACTTCCCTACTAATACGGTGATTGGTCCAAGAGTAATTAATTTAAGGGGCAAAGACTTTGGGTGAAATAGTACACTTTGTTGGTACGGCAAGAAGCAGTAACCTCCTAATCATGACCTTAATTACTCTTTAATCACTTTCATAAATTTCATAATTCATAATTCATAATTGTACTATTACCAAGTCCACGTGTTTGCAAATCTGGCGGGGTCACGTGACAAGTACTAGTAGTCTAGTACAAAGAAAGAAAAAGGGTATAAACTGGGTCACATTGAAGATCCGATATAAGCCAATTTCGAGAGCTATATTCTAGAAGTCACACCCTCTTTTATGGGCCGGAAGTTAAAAATATGAAATTTCGTCATGGGATTTATCTTTGAATTAGTGTAAACTTCAATTACCTCGGACACCTATCCATTTAATTTGATAACTGCTCGAATAAAATAACGACTATGTTTTAAATGAGACATACAGGTGAATTATAGAACATAACAGGTGGAATTGATGTTCACTATAACTCCTAAATTCATCAAAAATTCTACGATACATATTTAAAATGGGCTCAGAGAAGGTTCCAATCCCAAATGGGTATAATTTAAAGACTATAATTCACGCTTTCAAAATCCTCCTTAGCTATTTAATAAAATACATGATTTTACGGGCTTGGGTTTATAAGCTGTCATAGGTTGACCCACATGGATTATTTGGTGATCGGTGACAATCCTCATATACTTATTATCTCATATACCAGTCCATTTTTTTTCATACTTTTTGATGTTTGATCGAGTGAAAAACCATGAAGGTAAATTTAGGGATATAAAGAGTGGGTTTAGGGTACAATGTAACTACTTACATAATTAAACATGTCCATGAGAAGTCTCGATATAAGTCAATTCCTAAGGGTGTATGTTATGATTTCTTTTATCACAGTGGGTTACAAGGTGAAAACTTGACATGTTTGTCATAGGTTAACTCTAGTGTAATTTGGTGATCTCAGGATAATTCGTATATCTCATCACCTTCACATGCCAATCCGGTTTACTCACCATCCCATAATTGGCAAATAAAAATTATATTACAAATGAGGCTTGATGGTGGATTTGGAACCAAACAATTAGAGACTGAGGACACCCCATAAGGCCTCCGTATCTTCAGTCGTTTGTTTACCAGGCTCTTATGATATTTGATCGAGCACGATTTAGTAAGACATATATAGAGGTTAATTGAGAATATAAATGGTAGGGTTAGGGTGCAATTACACTACATATATAGGTCATCAAAAGGCATATTGGTATTTAAGGGCCATAAAGGTTGAGTTTTGGGGTCTATATTAGTTGCTTTAGGCTGCTGAAAGTCCTAAAATGAAAAATTAAAATGGGTATGAGAAAAGTCATGTGACGGTTCAATATAATTCTAAAGTTTATAAGTCACGATTTTTAATCAAAATGGCACGATATTGAAAACTCGATATTTTCATCATAGGGTCGATCAGTGTCTTATATAGATGGTGATATCTTGTAATATCATATAAGTACTCATAATCTCTAATACCAACCTATTTTCTTCCCAATAAAATTCTGTAGTGGACTAATTCTACAGACGACGGACTTTATTCTAACATGATGTCTTAAGCATCTCAACACCTCCATGTGTTGTAATTTTAGAGCAACACCTCTCCTCCCTATTATCCATTACCAAAAGAAATCATAGAACAATACTCCATTTAATTCCAAGGCAAAAAATGGTGGGTTCTAAAAAGTTGATCCCTAGCTAGCTAATACAAAGCTAATTAATTAACATCATCATCAAAGCTTAGGTGATAAGTTAATTAAAGTATGCACAAATGGGAGGGTAAAAGGAATAGCAAAAGATGCCGTTGTTTGGAATTTGGATGCAAGCAATACAAGTGAATCAAAGTACTACTTATGATGTGTGCATCAACCATTTGAAGCTATTACCTTGGAGAACCTTTTCTTGTCAAAAATCATGATCTTTCCACTTTCTTGTTACAGTGATTTTGTGGGGGCAGATGACTCTGCCTGCATCTATTGGTTCCATCTGCCCAATACCTACCAAAGGGATCAAAACAAAAGGTGAAAAAAGAGAGATAAAATAATGCATAAAAATTACCTTCACTTTATAAGAATTAAGTCCCTATTAACTCGTATTTTATTTTTTTTATCATATATTCATCCTGACGTTTTGGGTCAAGACTAATTTTATTCGCACTGGATCGACCCACGAATGGGTAACGTGCTACAAACAAACAGTTTTTCCATTCATAAAAATAAAACTCTCAACATTATTTAAGGAGTGAGAGTATCGAACCACTCACACCAACCACTTGTTGGTAGCTCCTATCAACTCTTTAATTAATCTGTTTACCCCACACCAAGTGTCACTTAACCCATTGCTAATTTGCTCTAGTCTCTTAAACTTTTCGTAAAATGTAAAATTATGCCCACCAATTAGATGCAAAAGAAGCATGTTTCCGACAATTTGCATTGCATGCTAATAAAGAAAAAAGAGCTAACTAGATAGCTCGTCATTTAAGACAAAATAAAAATTATCTTGTGAGAAGAAAATTTTCAAATGAAAGTGGGTAAACAAAAAAGAAAAAGAGGGAAAAGAAAACGACTCTTGCATAGAGATGGAAGGAGTCACATGATCCTTTTGTTAGGTTGAGATACCTTACCTCTTCTTCTATATCTAAACAAAAACATACAAATTGGTCCCCTAGCTTACAATTTTTGGGTTTTATACAATACTACTCTATGTCGGTACCTTAGGTGGATGGAAATGTAGGCAATTTTTTTTCATTTTCGTGATGAGATTACTTACTCCGTGTCGCTTTCCAATTTACAACTGGTTGTTAATCTCACATTTTGAACCCTGAAAGTTATATATGGTAGTACAATTTTTACAACTTCAGGAGAACCAAATGCAAAATTCAAACAGAATGGATAATATGATGTATGGCTTTTTTTAAGTAATCAAACGGGTGCCCTGATGATTTTTCATAATGAAACTACTCTATATAAGATCCTTATGATAATATCTAAGCTTTAACATCAATAATGTAGGTTAGTTATAAGTTATGGAATGCTATAGACATATAACCTTTTACTTGATTAAAGGATTATACATTGAATCTTCCATGAACTAACTATAAAGAAATGACAAGGCATTACTATTTCTTGTCATTTCTTGACATAGAAAGAGCAGGGGGAGAGAAGATGCCAAAATTAAAGTACAAAGTTGCATTGACAAAGCCCTAGATGTTGATTTGTATGGAAATTCTCAAAATCCAAACCCAAAAAAAAAAGGGAAAAACAATTGGTGTGTGTAGAAAAATGTGGGTTGGGCGTGATTATATTCAAAATGTCTCACTTTATGCCACATCCATCTGTTATGGTCTGTTAAATCATAAATCATATGGGGTTTTGAGTCTCTAATCATAAGAAATGTGATATTATTGTTATTTATATAAATTAATTATATCCTTAAACTGATGTTGTGTTTACTTCGTCTGAAAAAACTGAACTGAATAATGTGAACTGAATTAAACTGAACTGAATGATGTGAATTGAACTGAAATGGCATTCGGTAGGGCGAGTGTTAATTATATGGATTATATATGGACCTCCCTTGCTTAGCTTGGCCCCCCTATAAATACCCTCTATCTCATCACTCATTTTCTCACTCTTTAACTCTTCTTCTTCATCTTCTTCATCTAATTCTCTCTCTACATCTCTCTATCTTTTCTCTCTCTTATTTGCTTTGATTGATGATGATGATGAGGTAATAATCAGATGTGGTACGTGCACCACCTGCAGATGAAGCTGCCAGCATGATCTCAACTTCTCTTGATCTTGATCATCATGTTTATCATCATCTGATCATCATACCTTATAAATTATAGGAAAGATCAGATCATGTTGGTAGCTTCACCTGTTGATGGAATCACGAATAGGAACAAGTTAGTTCTTTCCAAACAGAGAGAGAAAAAAAAAAAAAAAAAAAGAAGCAAATACTATATGCTACAGGTACGTGATTGTTTATTAATTTGTCCATATAGTATCTCTTAATTTTGATTTTGTAGCATGCATATGAAGTACATTTGTTCAAACTTCAACTATTATAGGTCTCTTATTGATGGTAAATTGCTCGGAAAACCATAAAGCTACGTTATTTGAAATTGATGAATGAATAATCTTTGCGAGCTTCACCTAATCTCTATACAGTTCAATTCAATGTGTATTCAGTTTATTTCGATTATGTTCAAATTGTTTGAATTGAAATGAACGCATCTTTAATTTTATTTTCTTTCAAAGTGTTTGTCAATCTCTCCATGAGCAAGTATATATATATACCAAGAGCTATCAAACAACTTATGTTTGATATATTCAACTGACAATATATAAGCATCAATTAAACTATACTACTGCATATTGATTACACTAATTTTCAATATGCATGATTAGTTTGGTTTATTTTTAAAATATGAGTACACATGTTTATAACTACTGTGCTTGTTTGTTGGTGGTTGACAGTTAGTTAGATGAAGGTAATTAATAATTAGATGGAGGTATTGATTCTTAAAGAAGGAGTAAGAAATAGTGTTATTTTGAGGGATCAAGAGATATATGATCAACTTCGATAATTAAGAGTTTTGTGCCGAATCATGAGACGATTGAGGTTTCGATTCCTATACATCTTTGTACATCTTTCAAAGGTGTCACTTTATTATTGTACGACAAACCTAAATTCAATTGGATGTACTAGCTGTGAATTTCCTTCTTTCTTTCTTTCTTTTATTTTTTTCTATTTTTTAGATGTAATTTTTTTTTGGTTGTTGGATATGGAATCTTTAGTATCTTCGCTAGAGAATAAAGTACAAAAAAAAAAAAAAAAAAAGAGCAAAAAGAAAAGTGGAAAAAAGGGGTACCTTGAATCTTTTCATGTAAGAGGATTACATAAAAGTAGAGTAGAGTACATAAAAACATAGTTCCAGTAATTAAATTAACAGCTGACCTACTCAAGAGGTGTTGGCTCACTGGTAAACAAGCTTTGGCTTATACACTAGGTTACGGGTTCAAACCTCTCGGGAGCACCTTCCTCCTTGAAGACACCCAAAAAAAAAAAAAATAAATAAAATAAAATTAATTAACAGCTAAGCTGCTTTATTTGTTACGTTCTTCAACTACAATAATAATACTCGATCATAAAAAAGGGTATATAGTTGTTTATATTTTCATGCGAAATCATGCAAATGTCGCCTAGTGATCGAGAAGCGGATAGTGTTCCACTAACAGATTAGATTTACCACTACATTACCTGCTGGCATCTAACCGAATAGCAAACTACCATACATTTTCCCCTTCATCCAGTATCCTGTGAGGTAGCATTAGTACTACTTTTTACTTCGTCAGTACTAGTTCTTTGGACTACTAATACTAATTTTATAGTCACTAAGTTGTTTTTAATGTATTAGTATTACTGTTTAGTTCAATGGTACCAGTTCTTTGGATCACTGAATCGGAGTTTTATAGTGATAGAGGAAGTATGCGAGAAGGTCCATTACAGACGGAGGGAGTTTATATAAAACTCTGATCCATATTTAGTTAACCTTAAACACTACTTCCTCTGTCTTACACTTAGCTTTCAAAATCACCAAAAATTTTGTCCCACAGTTAGCTTTCAAAACCAAATAAATCCCAATAACATTCCCATAATACCTCTCCACTATCTCCAAATTATAATTAAAAATTCTTCTTTCTCTCTCTAATCACTCTCTCTCTCTACTTATTCTCTCTCTCATATTCAGTTATTTTATTATCTCTCTCTCACATTCAAGGGCAATATGAGCTAAAAGTTTCTCCTTAATATTTGTGACCAAATTGGTTTTGAAAGTTAAGTGTGGAACGGAGAAACGGAGTATAAAAAAGCGGTCTAAGCTAGTATCAATCAAACAAATCATGAGCCTTATGATTGGGGTGTTTTTAATGAGAAATTATCGTACTGATATCTACATCTATATTAACATTTACTACTAATAATCATATTAGAGACATACGGATGGGAGTAGACCGTCTCTAAGTATGAAATACCGTAGGGTATAAAAAGCTGGAAGTGTATAACTGTTTTTTTGTTTAACCACAAGTTTACCCTGACCCTTTAAGTTAAAACTAGTCCTGTTTGTATCGGATCGGTCCACGTAAAGATAACTTTGATAATTACAATATACTACTAGAATATTTATAGAAGGAATAATAGAAAGCCAATGGGAATTTGGTTGTTTATTTAATAAGGTTTGATTTGAGGATTCGATAAAATTCAAAGTGTTTGTAAGATTCTATTTGTCTTAATTGATTTGTAGCACATAACATTACACATGGTGTAATGCCTTGGCTAACACCTGGTTTATGTGATGCCTTCTCAAATATTCTCTTTACGTGGAGATGCAATTGTGTCATTATTGGACATGGAATCAATGTCGATTCGAAGCAACGTACTCGATGTGACTTTGTGCATGACAAAGTAGGAAGGACATAAGTTAGGACAGAGAAAATCTAACTTTTATGACCTAGTAATAATACTCAAAATACCTTCCGGGTCGTGGCTTAATGATAACACCATTGGGGTTTAAGGGCTTTGTCAATGTTTGCCCAACGGTTAGGGATTCGAGTCCTGCTTGAAACATCTCCTCCCCCTCTAACCTGCCTCAGTGTGTGGGATTATTGAGTTCTCTTGCGACTGCTTCTCATGCAATGGCCTAGGGGTGGGTTTGTATGGGTCGATGCGGGCTTTCGATTATAAGCTCTTTAACTAGTTTTGATTGAATTGAATTGATCTGAACTGTAATAAACTGAATGACTAGTAATATCGTAAGGTGATCTTTCTTTAAAATAGACTAATTAACAGAGGTAATTTTTAGGAAATATGGGGCTTTTTTTTTTGAAAGAATGAGTAATTTCTCCTACAAAGCATATGTGATTTTTCTTTAAAAAAGAGTGATTTTCTTTATTTCTATTATGCCAAGTTCATACAAGTTTTTGCGTTTTTTCACTTTAAGCTCTAGCCTCTATACGAATGATAAGTGATGTTGAATGTTTGAAAAACTACCCAACCCAAACCAGCCAGCCCAGTTGAAGTGGCCCATAACTGAATAGAATGGTCCAAAACCCAATTCAGCTCAACATGTTGGCTTAAAAAAAATTGAGTAAAAATCTCTAAAATGGTTGGTCAACATCAAGAAATCCAGCCCATAGAGGCTCAATCCACTCCTAGGCCTTGTGCTGATTCTTGGTGACCCACCCTTTTTTTAGCCTTCTCCGTTAAGTGCATAAATTCTCGCTTAGCTATGATGTACAGACACTTATGGAGTTCACTTGCCGGACACGACACCCATTATATTTTATATTTTGCGTGATGTTTAAAGGATAGTTTGCGGAACATTTTTTTCATTTTTCTCTATGTATGCATTCTGCTCTTATGTCCGTGCTACATAGCTCACTAGAAAGCATTATATACCTTTAGATACTTGCCTCGTGTAAATTTTTGTATCTTAATCTCAAATAAATACATAAGTAGTACACATACGATAACATCTCGAGGTGAAATATGTAATTGTAGTTTCTTTTTTTNAAATGAAGAGGATCCCGATCCTAAAGCTTCATAAAGAGTCGAGAAAAACAAGGAGATTTTGTGTAGACATTCATGAAAGGGAAGCATCATGGCATATTATTTTGTATCATTGCGATCAATGGTATTGCTTTATAAGGCAAACACAGCATTCAGCACATCACAATCCACAACCATGAACATGAATATCAATGTACAAGCTACTGATGAGTTATACATGTATTGTATTGTGTCTGTTCAGTACTTCAAAGGATTGGTGGGGTAGAATGCTAGCACTGATACACATTATTTTCGAGACAAACCTCGAATCCCAATTATGTCAGTTTATGAGGACATCAATAAACTCAAGAAACATAGATCTCAGAATGGTTTAGACCAATCAGCATCACTGCCAACCCTAGGTATAGAGAATCCTATTCCCGTTAGTTTGGGGTCCTTCTTAGGCTCTTCAACCACCACGAAGGTTGAGCCACATGACTGGCCTGAGCTATCCGTCCATGGAACTGGCTTCAGCTCTTTGCGAGGATGCTCGAAACTTTTCAGACCACCAGAAGTTGTAAAGAAGCATCCTGCAAAAACAAATCAAACAGGGAAACATACTCACAAACATAGATAATTTCATTGTTCCCCTACTGCATTCAGTTAGTTCAGTTTTGCGACTTACTTTTTCTCACAAATTACTATTCATCGAGTTCCATTCAATTCAATTCAGCGCGATTTAGTTCAATAATTGAATGTCTTACAAAATAGAATGCTCAATAGTCAAGCAGAAGTGAAGTAAAATATAGATAAAGATGCCAAAATTGCTTTACCTCCAGGAAAAGGAGCAAAAGATCTTCCACAGGCTTTCTTCACAACCTCGGCATCATCAGAGAGAACAAGTTGATCCTCAGAATCAGTTCCCCAAAAGAGAGGGACACTTGCATCGGCATCCTATTATGCAAAAGAATCATATCTTTAATCCTATACATAAATGCAATACAGGAACCAAGGATTCTGTATATATATTATGCGTTCAATGCATGATAATCCAAAGGTAAAATTTTTGTAGCTTTAATAACTCACCGCAGAGATGAAGGTGCTCCTTGAAGAACTGTCATAAATGATGAATGCAAATTTTCCTTCTATGTTTCTCAAAGCATGTTCAGCAGGACTACTACCTCTGTCTCTCAAGGAACGATAAGCTTCTATGATGATGTTCACTTCAGTCGTAGTTTTGGTCAATCCATATAATTGTTTAAGGGGAGCTATGTTCTCAATGTGCCCTTGAAACAAACAGAATATATCATCCACTACAGCAAAAAGCCTGGCAGAGAAGGGAAAGCAACAAAATTTTGGAGTTCATCATTAGTTTCACACCATCAACCGAAAACTTCAGTGTCAAAACGAATTTATTGACTGAAGATAAGAACAAAAAGATTATACACAACGACAATCAATGTTATCATATTAATGCATTCAGTCTAGCTCTAAAAATTATTGTTCTCACATATTGCTATTCATTCCATGCACCATGCTCATTCAGCTCAGTATATACAACATCGAGTTATTGACAAATCCCACATCATAACATGGAAAGGCAACAAAATTGAGGACACTAACATGTAACATCAGAATGAAACATTTTCGAAGATGATGAGCCAACCAACATACTATAACAGCATAACAAGCTTAAGTAAATTCTTTATGATCATATTTATGATCGTAAACCATCTTCATTAATGCATATAAGCCAACTCGAAAAGCTAAGGACACCTGCGAAAATCATGGCAGAAATTGGGTACAACTAATAAGAATTAACACCTTTGGAAGGACCTGAACTTTCAAGTTTTGGTAATTTAAGGACCCGAACTATTTTTTTGGTGATTCAAGGACCTGGGCTTCCTTTTCCGGCTGAATATTGCTGATGTGGCACCGGAGCTAATAAAATATTAATTTTCCCTCTTTTAA
>BSSO01007722.1:0-10747 GCA_030267885.1 Mesembryanthemum crystallinum | reverse complement strand
ATCATTTTGTTATAACTTTTCAATTTACATATTTGCAATTATCAATTATCAAAGTGTTATCTTGGAGACCGTGCAAGTCAAAATGTCTAAGTTATTTGAGGACATAGGGAGTAATAATAATAATAATTTAGGGCTTAAAAAGAAGGAAAGAGAAATAGAGCATGTATGTGATAATTTAATTCGAAAATTGTTGATTAAGTAGGAAGGTACAGAGAATAGTATAAAAAATTGACCTATACTTATTAGTTATTACCTCAATCTTAACGATTAGGTCAAGACCGATGTCATCGACCACCCTTATTAACACTAAAATTAATGTCTAATAAGCACCCTAGTCACCAAGGGAATTTGCCTATTTGACTTGAATTATCCAAAGTTTAAATAGCATAGGATGCTTAGCTGCTTACCTTGCTCCCCGTAAGTATGATTAGTCAAACATAATGGAATATGCTTTGCTCCAATAGGCCAGTTTTAGTAGTTAAAACCTGACCAATTTGTCTCCAGTTTTGACAGGGAACATTTACTGTCAATAGTGTCGTTTTTTTTTTCTTTTTTTTTTTCACCCTTCTTTCTTTCTTAAAATAGACACATGATAGCCAATAAATGTTTAGCTTAATGACTAAGAAATCCACAATCTAAATAGGAGTTTATGTTTAGCTGATATTTATGTCTCAGAAAAATCAATATATATCCAAAATAATATTTTTGGCTAAAATTTCAAATGTGCTTGATTTCGATTCTAGATCAACCGGAACCATTATCAATGATCTTTGAGATCATATAAAAGTGGAAAATAGACTATCACCTAGCTTTTAGATACAAATCTTATAACTTGGGCACCACCTCAAAAATTTAACGTGTAATTGGTTTACTACAACTGTAAACACTCACTCGAAATTGTCATAATCCTAGCTACTTTGATCACATTCAGATCTTGATCATGTAATCTTATATTTAATGCTGAAAAGATTTTAGCCAGATAATTCTATATATGCTCTAGGGTACTTTCATTTTTGTGTTGAGAATCAGATATTAAGATATGGCAATCAAACTACTTAATTTTATGATTATCTCCTTTGAACTTGATTAAGGTTTGATCTAGAAGATGATCAAATTACTTGTGAAGTTTTCCCCTCAATAAGACACAAATGCTGATCGAATTTGAGTGCATGGGTTCATTTCAAATGACTCAATCTGCATTTAATTTAGTTTAGTTCTAAAACTTATTATTACGCACATAGGTTTTGTTTGGCTCAGGTGGTAGCCGGTGGCTGGTAGTTGGTTGTTGCTAGGTGGTTGGACTAGCTAATTGCTTGTAAAAAAATATTTGGTTTAGTCAGCTAATTAGATGTAAATGACCAATAAGGACAATAATTTTAAAATTTTGTTTCTCTTTAGTTATATTATTATAGTATTAGTCAAGCTTGCAAAAAGTTGCATATTAATTCAACAAACTAATCCAAAAATCTACCCCCTCCCAACTTGTTAAAACTCAACCTGTTTGGTTCAAAAAGCCAATAAATAAGCTGGTAACCGAAAATCACATTCGAAGTCTTGGATTGTCAATTGCTATAATCCAAATTCTCCAAAAGATTGGCTGAAAAGTTATAAACCAAACAAGGTCATATTAATATGCATATAATGCTCCGTTCAATTTTATTCACTTCAGTTCAAATCATTTTAGAACATACACACCTTAATACAATCTCAAGATTACATAATACTCCACATGAATATTATTCCGATACTTTTTATAAGTTGGAGTAAATGGAATATCCTCTTTTTCATACACCCAAAAAAAAAAAATGTAAATAAATAAAAAAGGTGAGAATATGAAAAAGAAAAGAGGAAGGTGACAAGAAAGCTGGGACCACAAAAAAAAAAAGAAAAAAAAAAGGTGATGAGATATTGAGATGAGATGATCGACAAACATGAATGATTTATGATGTACCACATGGGCCTGCTCCATAGTGCCACCCAGAATCTGCGGATCGTATTCATTGTCTCCACTCCCTCTAACCGGTCCACCCTTTCTTTACTCTATTTTTTTTTTTTTTTTTTTTTTTTTCTAGCCTCCTCACTTTCATTATTATTCATCCAGCATAATATCTTCCCTTTGAGATTTTTCATCATTTTTGGGAACCAAATTGCTCTAACCGCAGACATTGCACATGCCAGATAAATTATTATCACCAAATCATATCAATATTTTTAAAATAAAAAAAAAAAAAAGCCATTTTCTATCTTATTAAATTGCTAGTGGACTTAACAGAGTGGCACAGTTCATTATAGACAACTGTAACTGTTGTGAGTTAATAAGTTAAAAGATATATTCATGTATGTAAAAAGGAAAGTAAGTTCGAAAACGGATTGTGTGGAAATTAACACCCCTAGATAAGCAATAATAGTGAAATTAAATGTTTAGACAAAGAAAAAAAAAAAGGGAAATAAAGATAATAAACATATATCGTATAATCATATGACAAATTTTTCTTCACATAATTATCAAGAAACCAAAAATATTACAGGAGAGAGAGACACCATCCAGACGTCTTGCTCGATCCCTCTCGAGCCGGTCTGCCTTCCCCGTCACTTTTAAAAATTTCATATGACACTAATTAAGGCCCCCAAAATAGAAAAGAAAAAAAAAGAAAAAAGAAAACAGTTTTACATTGGAACACAAGTTGTGCAACACATTTTTTCAATCCTTGTCAACAAAATCTCCTTAGCTTCTGCTCTTGCACTTCTCAACTGCTCTTGGTGCTGCAATTTTCGAAATAAACAAAAATTCGATAAGCTTATGAACATAATTAATTAACGAGTTATATTATCGTAATAGTAATATGATTGAAAAATGAGAAACATAAGTTGATGAAAACGAGTACATACCTAGTCCAATAGCTTCGGATCCCTTCATGATACGAAGACGTTTGCATGAATTGACAAACATCCTGATAAAACATAATAAACGATAATTAGTTATGTCTCGTACAATTAAAATCAAATCACTAAAGTAATTTTTTATTTTTATTTTTGTATTCGCAAAATTACTTGAAATTTATGAGAAAGGGTTTAGAAATTAAACTTACTCCCATGGAACATCGCCAACGAGCATCCAATCTCCATCCTTATCTTCATAGGTAGCAACATACTCAGATCCATTCAGAAGATCAATCAATTTGCTCTCATTCATGAAATCCTTCATTCCTTGTGATCCACAGTTACCTTCAATTAATATCATACAATTAACACAATTAGTTTCAATTTTTTCTCACAATATATACAAAAAATTAATCCAATTAATAACATTTTTTTGTTTAATTATTATACCTATGGTGAAAGAGCTGAACATTTTTCCCAAGGCTTCAGAGAGATCTTGGTAACTCTTGTGCAACTTCAAGTCAACCTTACGAAGGTAAGGCGCGCCATCCATGCTAACTTTAATAAATGCCGCACCCGTGGTCACGGGGGCGGTGCCGTTGGCGGCCGCCTTCTGATCGGCTGCGTGCTCATCGGAGCTCTTCTTTTGGACGACGGCCACGATGTTCTTCCTGAACGATCGGACGGGTGGCCATCCCACAACTTGTGCCCTGAAAAATTCATTATCCATAAAGTTGATTATTACACACTATTACTTTGACTAGATCTCATCTTTGTTTATTAAACTTTGACTATTTTAGGTTTTGGCCTGCCTAATCTCATTAATTATCTAAACCAACCCTTGACCAATATTACTTGAACTTGGAAACAAACTAGTATTTTAGCATACGCAAAATATTGTATAAAACGGCCTCATATCTAGTATTGGTAACTTAAAAAAACGGTGTTGGTGATCAATACAATCGGTACCGTTGAATTAAATAGTAATACTAATGAAATAAAAAGTGGTATAAAACACCTTCTCGTCTATGAGGTTGCCTTATAGGAAACGGTTGGCATACGATCGAAACTCAAAGTTTGAGGTTTAACTTTGGTTTATACAAAGAATCATCAGATGAAAGTCACCCCTCTAAAATGAAAAAGTTATCCTCAAACAATCTGCGTTACAAATATTGTTGTTATCCAAACAAAAAAAAAATTAAAAAATTAAACCACCTGACACGGTAAGTCAGTAACTAGATCGGGAAAAGGGACAGTAAAACAGGGGGATTACATTTTTACTGGGGGGGGGGGGGGGGGTGACTTTTTAAGTGTTGTAAGGAAGTGTTTGGGGTGGGGTGGTGGGGTTGTTGAGAGATGAGAAAAGGAAAGATTCCAAATGTTTGTGTTTTTTAGCTTTTCCCTTGTCTAGCCGACAGCCAACCAGACCTTTGAGAGACGCACTTGTCCTTTTCCCCACTCAATATAAAAAAAAAAACGAGGAGAGAGAAAAAAAAGAAAAAGAAAAAGAAAAAGAAAAAGAAAAGGACCAAACAAACAAAGAAGAAAAAGATAGAGGTGAGAGAGGTGACACTATTTTGCCCGCAACCGCAACTGGTGCGTGACATACTATTACACCATACCACTCCCGTGCTTCAGCTTAACTCAACTTAACCGTCCACTCTCTTTCCCACACGTGTCACTCACGTAATCACCCTTATATTAGCAGACACACAAATTTTTTTTAAAAAAAAAAAAAAGAAAATTAAATCACGCTTATTCAGCTTTAAAGAGTTCCCCTTTTAGACAATCTAGCCCTGTCAAAAGCATGATCCATGCTAGATCATGCTATCTCTTCGATAACCTAAGCTAACCTAAATTTTCTGACTTATTTTCATAACCTCTTTTTTTTTTTTTTAAAAAAAAAAAGCCTGAAAATATCCATGCGTGTGGTGTGTTTGGCTGAACAAAAGCAGAAAAGCTAGCTTAAAGGTTTTCCTACGAAAAGAAAGTTACCTGCTTCTAGATGCTATTTTAATCAGGATTAATAACTTATATCAACGCTTAAACAAGCTCCTCATATTTTTAGTTCACACACATGACTTAAATTGTACGAATAGTTCAAAAAGGAATCTAACTCAACCAAAAGCTTAAATTGATAACTGCGGCATATTAAGTACTATTACTAACATGCAAATTAAAGCATGTAGTGAAGAGAGAGAGAGAGAGAAAAAGCGAACGTACTTGGCAGGTGGTTTAGCGGGGTCAGTAGGAGTGGCGGCAGCGGCGGTGGCGGTGGCGGTGGCGGAGGCTATAACTTTTTCCTTGAGCTTCTGATCAGCTGAGGTATCGATCTTAGAATCCTTAGCTGTTGTAGTAGTTGTAGCTGCTGTTGCAGTTGTAGAGAGGTTAAGCTTCAAATCAACGCTAGTCTCAGTTTCAGTCTCGGACTCAATAAAGCCACGTTTCCCGTTGTTGTTCTTTGAAATCGGATCCCCATCTTTAGCAGCAGACCCGCCCGGGAGTCCTAGTCGGAGCTCCGTCGCCTCGAAATGGATCGTCCGATACTGATCTTGCTGTGCGCTCAACATGATGATGATGATGATGATGATGATGATGATGATGATGTATATCTTCTTCTTCAGTTATAATAATTCACTTTCCTTCAAATTACTCTTTGCTGGTTATGATTATGATGATTCCTGTGGGTTATGGGGTTTTTAGAGAGAGAAAGGGATTTTTGTAGAGAGAGAAAGGAGAGAGAAGGGTTGGGTGAGAGTGGGAGAGAGTGATAATATAAGCGGGGGGAGGAGAGAGGGGAGAGTGGGGGGTTTTGAGGAGAAATGGGGTGTTAAGATGGTGACACGTGGCGGGTTGTGTTGGTTGGACGGCTAGCCTTATTTGTCTGAGGAATATGACGCATGGAATGATGTCATATATTATTATTTTTTTGGAAAAATTAAAAAAAAAGAAAAAGAAAAAAAAGAAGAGGGGGAGGGGGAGGGGGAGGAGGAATAGGAGGATGTTTGGGGTAGTGGAGAATGCATTTGGGCAATGCAAGTTGGCTTTTTGTTTGCCATTAACCTACACTATTTGCTCTTTTACGGAACCTCTATTATTTAAATTCATTATGTAGTTATGCCCTCTTTTTGTTAGTTTTGATTCCACCATTGATGATTGTATATTAATAAAATAACAATATTTAATTTTTTTTATTTTTGAAATTTCTTGTAGTGCCTCTAAACTTTGACGTAATGCATGTGTTATCCATTCTTTTTGAAGTGTGCTTGCATGTGGTACCCCTGAAATTTTAACAAAATAACTAGCGTACCCACTAATGAATGGCAGACTAATGCTGCTGTTAGGTTTAATACTCAGAATGACAATTATGCCCTTATTTTAAGGGGCGGAAGCTTTCCCTCTCTTCCCCATTTTCAGTGTTTAACGGTTGAAAGTAACACAGAGACTTAAAAGGTTAAAGATTAGCTGTTTTTGCCAAACATAGCCATTGGAAGAGTAGTACAACAATTAATTATTTATTACTCAAATGTTGTTAACCAATGAGAGAGCAAGAAGCAGAAGGATGCAGATAAGAATTGTTTGAAGAGTGATTAAATTTTGTTAATTTAGTGGGGTTTGAGGTACCGAGTTGCGACGTTCTTAGTTTAGTGCGCTAGTTGGGAGAATTTAGTACGTCTATATCTATAAATGGGGTCTCTATTAAGAGATTAGGACAAAAGTTATGAGAATTATTTTAGTACTCTATTACTCCCTCGATATTGCTTGCATCTTTAACCTGGATTTAAGCATCTGTGCCCCACTATTTTGTAGCAACTGACACGAGATGACACATCTTGGTACTATCAATTGACAAAAAAAAAAAAAAAACCTTTTAATTAGCATCCGTAATAACTTTAGTTTGTATTGCTTTTGAGTACAGTATGATGCTGTTGTTTGCATTGCGTGATTAAGGATTTTACTTTTCTTAATGGGGGCAAAAATGTTTATTCAAAGTCAATGTTCATCTTTGACTATCTTGAGCTATAACTATGGAGTGTTTGATAACCAACGTGTATATATTGCAGTAATTATCCCTTTTAACTTGTTTAACCATGTCGGAAGAACCAATTTTACATTTTTGTTTGTTTGGTTCTTAGCTTATTGGTTTTTTAATTATTTTTTTTTTATTTTTTGCTGGCAAATATGAACTTCCTTTTGTATTGGGTGTGGTTGAAGGGCACTTCCTGATACACGGCTTCGATTATTCTACAAATAAATTTGTGTAGGTGCTCCCCATGAGACATGAACTCGTGACCTGGTGTATAACCTATAATAACTTATTGAATACTTTGACAACTTGTATTATTTTTTTTTTTTTGTTGAATATGGTACAAAATAACCATCTTGCATTGAGATATAATTATAAGTTATGTCACTCAGCATAAACACGTTTCAGATTCCATATCTACTTTCTTTTAGCAAATTTGAATAAAACATGTGTTTTTTTTTTTTTTTTTTTGTTAAAACAACAATTTAATGTCTTTTTTTTTTTTTTCCAGAATTGGGTAGATAGGACATAGGGAATATTGCAGTTTGTTGCTAGAAATTTGAACCAATTCATAATAACCAAATCGACAATCTCATATGGTATTACCTCCAATTAAAATTCCTCTTGATAAAAGAAAATAAAAAAAGTTAACATATAGTAATTCCTTGGGTAACTCAATAAGAATAACTAATAAATTATCTTTAATATTATCAATGAGGTATCCCAAGGTCTTATATAGATTTAAAAAATGTTCTTAATAATTTTCCATTGGAGAATATTACCATATAAGATTATCTTTTTCAAATATGGTTTGGTATAAATTTATTTAACGTTCATTTTTCATCTTATTAACTACTACAATGGCTATTTGGTGAAAAATGAGCTAATAATGTTTTGCCTTTTAATCATTGGAGTAAAAAAGATTTTTTTTTTTTTCTGGAGAAACAAATAATTAAGATAATTATTTTTCTGTTAACAATTGTTGAAACATGTTCACTTTCAAACTAAGAAAAATTTTCGAAAATTCTCCAATTTGGCAACTTGCACTTTATTTATCATAATTGGGTATAATAATAATGTAGAAATTACCACCTCTTGCCATTGGATACTCTGGACAATTAGTTAGAATCTAAAGAAATGATTGAATATATTTCTCTTATGTCTAAAGAAATGATTGAGCATTGAACGTTTGCTTTTTTTTTTTTTTTTTCATGTCAAAAACATATCATTGATCTATATACTGCATTATTATTGAATATTCCCACTTTCCGAAAAATAAATCATTGTATTTTCCCAAATGCTAATTATCTCCAATTAGTTAATCAATTAATCCTCTAATAATGAATTAAAGAAATTAATGGTACGTCATTTGGATAATTTAGGTTCCCTTGAGCTTTTTTAGTACGGTGGGAGGGAGCAGCAGACAGGCAGGTTCCTTTAGTCAGTGGACAGACCAATCATAACAATCCCAGACCACATACGTGTCACTATCTCATTGGCTATGACCGGTTCAAAAATTAGTTAATCAAATTTTAGCCGTTTCCCGTTTGTTAAGACTAGGAAAGGGAATGGGAATTGACGAAACCGAAGTGGCGGGAAAGGGAATGGCGGTTGGGAAAGGGAAGGGACCCACCACGCGACTGTTTAGGCGCGTAGGAACAGGTCAACTCGGACATAGCATGTGCGGGAGATTCATTGGCAGAGACGCAAAGAAGAGATAGAGAGAGAAAGTGGGGCCCAACTAGGAGTATTAGTGTGGGACCCACTAGGGGTATTTTGGTAATTATGGGGGATTTGACATGCTGGCATGCTGCCTATCTTCCCATCCTCTCCCATGTGCACAGTGCATATCTCTTAAGGCATCTTACCATCCATCATTTTTTTTTTTAAAAAAAGAAAAAAAGAAATCTGAAAAAGCACTTTATATTTCTCAGGTTGTTTTTCTTCTTTTTGGTTTATAGGTTGCATGGCTTTTGATTGGCAATGCCAGTGAGAAAAAACTGGTGGCCAGCTTGTCTTTCTCTTTTAGAAGTGTTGGTGTGGGAACAAAATGGGAGCAAAATGATTTGAATCAACATTGGGGTATCTTTCATTAAGAAAAAAACATGTTTTAGTATATAGTATGATGTATTTGGTCAAATATAAAATATCTTTTGAGGAAAATATGACTAATTAATTTATGTCTAACCAAATACAACCTCAAAATATGATTGTATTCAAATACTATATAGAAGATAACTTACATTCACAACATATATCCAAGATTGTCGTCACAAGTTTTCAACTGTTAGACTAATTTGTTTTCGATTGTTAGCTAAAGTAGTCGATAAATCATTGGGATTTATGCTAAAAACTTGATTTGAAATCCGTCTATATTGACTTACATATCTTAAGTTGCAAAACAGATGAATCAGTTAAAAGGGTCAAAATCTCACCATCTTTTTTAAGGTTTTAGTTTTGTATAATTTGAAAATATTGGATTGAATATTTTATAGAGTCAAATGTTGAATGTTTTTTGAAGTGGGAGTAATTACTTTCTAATCAACATGAATGTTTGAAGAATTTTGCCTTACAACATGAAATTACTTGAGAGTTTGAATGAAGTCAAAACTTATTTACTTTATTTACAAATGTTTGAAGTGTCTTGCAGCTTGTGACATGAATTTTTGGATCTCCTAGTCCTAGTTCCTAGTTTCGTGTGTAATTTGTGAATGTATATGTGCTTTATGAGGCTACACGGCAATGAGTAATGACTTTATAGGTGAAATATTGAAGAATTTGGCCTTATATGACCTAGCTAGCTAAATCTAATGGTGAGCGACTAGCATAACCAGCGGTTCCAAAGTTCTACTTTCGTTAGTGTATTTGTTGGTGCATGGACCATTAGCTTTAAATGGACATCTCTATCACATAACCTTGAGAATTAGATGCCATCCAAGCCGAAATATGGAGCTTGGAGAAACTACTCTGGATTTCTCTTTTCTGCCACGAATTTTCAAAGTGTGCACTGGATAAACCCCGTGTGTATGCAATAACATGCAAACCACACACACCAGGCAAGCCAACAAGATAAGCTTGCAAAGAGGCCTAGTGAGAATTAAACCCATGACCTGCGTCATGAAATTCAACCCCACAACCAACTCAACTACCCCTTTTAGGACAAAGAGTATTTATTAAAGTACGAGTGAGTAGTGTTACGCTAGAGATTTGAATCACTCCGATTTCTTAAGGTAAGATGTTGTAGTATGCAATGAATCACACCGCTCAAATCATGTTACATCAACCAATCTATAATTAAACATTATAGGCCTTACTTGAGATTTTTTTTTTTTTTAATTGTCAAACTACTTTGTTTTGAATTGTCGACTAAATTAGTCGGTAAATCATTGACATTTATATTCAAAACTTGATTTGAAATCCGTCTATATTGACTTGCATATCTTAAGTTGGAAAATATATATTAATCTCTCCCTATTTTTTAAAAAAAAGAAAAGAAAAACTTTTCATTTGAGTTTTGTGGTCAAAGATTATAAATTTGTGAAAAAGTATACTGATGTACATGTTAAAAGTAAAAGTACTCCTTTTGAATTTTGATTTCATTATAAATTATGTTATTGAAATGTCATCTTTTTTTAGGTTTTAGTTTTGTACAATTACAATTATTTATAGTCATTTGAAAATGTTAACTTGAATATTGTACATAGTCATTTTTTTTTAAAGAGGGAGTAATCTATATAATTAGATTAAAAGGAAGCAAACTCAACCAGAGGTCGACACATCAGCATGCCATGTCGTCGCTTGGTTGTCGGCTTATGTGTTCTTAGTAGAGGTCCATGTCAT
>BSSO01007721.1:0-10748 GCA_030267885.1 Mesembryanthemum crystallinum | reverse complement strand
TTCAAAGACTCCTTGCTCCACTTGATCTTCAAGAACGCTCCAAGGTTCAACCATCAAACAAACTTGGTTAACCTACACATTAAACAAACACACACACACTTGCAAACACATTAGCACTTATGAATAACATCACTTTTTTGTTAATCATCAAAACCATAAACTCAACAATCATCATCATAAACCCTTCACTGGAATAGTCTTGCTTTAGTACGGAGCCATTCTTGCATTGCCAACCAACCTATAAAGGCATGTTTAGGAATGTTGATCCTATTCCAGACCCATCTAGTCAATCTAGATCTAGGATGGGCTGGATTGAGCCATTTATACCCTGCTTTAATTGTGTAGTTCCATGCAGAGGTTGTTTGCCATTTGCCATTGAGGTGTCCTTGCTTCAGTATTTCCTTACACTCACATATTTTCCTCCGAGCCCTGCTGGCTGTACCCTTGGGCTCATAATCCATCCATTCAGCACCATGTAAGTATAGGTGGTGAACCTATTTCACCCATAGAGAGTCTTCTTAAGCCGCCAGGTGCCACACATATTTGCCTATTGAGGCTACATTCCGTATAAGACAGTTTTTTTTACTCCCACACCTCCTTGGCCTTTTGGTTTGCAAACAAAGTCCCATGATATGGGAGGTGATCTTTGGTAGTCAATTTACCATCCCAAAGATAATTTCTACAAATATCACTAAGTTTCTTCATCACTACTTTGGGCAAAATAAAGACAGAGCACCAATAGACATGCATACTCATAAGAACTGAATTGACAAGCACCACTCTACTAGCATATGAGAGGTGTTTAGATCCCCACATTCTTACATTTGCAGTCGTCTTATCCACTAGGATGTCATAGTCAGCTATTGAGAGCTTTTTAGAAGAAATGGGTACCCCAAGGTACTTAAATGGCAGGTAGCCCCTCTTGAATCCAGACTTGGTGAGGATGTTGTTGATTTCTTCTTCAGGCATATTGCAACAATATATCTCTGATTTACTATTCTTGCTGACAGTCCTGATGCTTTAGAGAAAGTTGTTACAATACCTCTTTCGTTTAGACGATCTTTTAGGATTGTAAGAATGCTGCCAAAGTAAGACCAACTGATGTACTAGTCAACTACGACTATGTTTCTGTTTTGAGAGTAGTGGCTGTGTTGAAGACAAAATATCCATATTATGAAGGTTAATTATTAGGGTCTAGAGTTGAATACACTTTTTGGGTTATGTAACGAATTATTTTATGGTGCTTTAGTTTCTTTGAGTAATTCTATGTGGTGACCCTGTTTTTTATCACTTTTATATTTGGAGGACAATGTTTTTTAAAATTCTATATAGTGCCCCTAAAGTTTTTTTTTCACATGATGACCTTTGTTTGTTTGAAATTAATAGTTTCTTTCAATTGAACATTTTCTTTACCTTCGACCCTTTTTCATATGTATTTACAATCATCTATATACGTACTACTAAAATATATGTCGGATGACATCATCTTTGTACACATGGAAGCTTTTTAGAGAAAATTTTCCCTCCAAAACTGAGTGTGACATTAGCATTAAATAAAGTTTAATTAAATTTTTAAAAATTATTAAAGGGAAATTCCACTTGGTACCCCTTTACTTTTGACTTTTCCAGTTGGTACCCAAAACAAATTGGAAATCCAGATGGTGCCCATATGGTTTTGGAAAACTAAACTACGTGACCAAAAGATGAATTTTTTGTCAAATTTTTCTGTTAATTGGTGATTTGGCGCTAGTTTATGATCTAAAACGGTTTTTTAATTGTTATGGGACCAATAATGTGATGAAATTACCCTTATTTTGAATATTTTCCTCCAATTTTCGTTCATCTCTAAAACCAAACATCCTTGTTGTTTGCAATGGTTTTTGGAATTATGGTGTGTTGTTCAATATTTTTTGATGTTTGGGAAGTAGGAATAGTGCCACGTCATCAACTAACGGAAAAATTTGACGAAAAAACCCATATTTTGGTCACGAAGTTCAATTTTCCAAAACCACAGGGGCACCATCTGGATTAGTAAAAATATTTAGGATACCAACTAAAAAAGTCAAAATTACAGGGGTACCAAGTGGAATTTCCCATTATTAAATTATGTTCACATTGTTTGTTTAAAAAAAGTGTCTAACAAACTTAGTTAATTAAGGAGTCCAACCCTATAATTACTCCATCCTTCACATACTTTTAATTTACATGAGCTGCATCGTGAGCTTTGAAATATTTATTTTAATTTTCTTTTGTGAGAGATTATATTTTTCATATAGGGGGATTGCTTAACGTAACATCGAAATTACTCGATGTAACCGTTTTTTCCCGAAATAACAGTCCTATAATTTATATATACTTACTGCTCGTTTCACAAAATAACAGTCTGTATAACATGCTAATTTAACACTCTTCTTTAATTGTCTGCTCATGATCCGCCTTTCTGTTGGTTCCATCTTCTTCTTCGTCCTCTTCTTACCAATAACATGTGTTGGTATCTCCTCCTCCTCCTTTGTTTCTAGACTTGATGGTCCTGGTATGACAGTGTAGGTGGGCTCCTCCTCCTCTATTTCTAGCCTTACTGGTCCTGGTATGAAAGTGTACATAAGTTGCTCCTTCTCATTATTCTCCTTCTGCTCATTATCAATCCTCGTATCCTCATTGTGCGGCTCCTTTTTTTTTTATTTTTACTAAATTGCAGGTGAAATGGCTGCAAATGATCCGGAACATACACTTTGTATACAGCTCATTCAATCAACAGTCACGATTAATAAAACTGTTTCTGATGGAGGCTATGACCTTATTTCATATGGTATTTGATTTATAGTTTTTGCATGTCCAAATACCTTGTTATCTTTACCTGTAGCCACTTGTTTCACGTACCACCATTAACGAAATTAGTAGAAGAGTAAAGATTGAGCTAGCTTATATACAACACAAAATTCCGGCTCAACTTCTACATTATAGCAATGAATATGATTCTGCGATTATGCGTACTACTCATCGCAACTTAGACTTGTGGCTTTGCGATTTCACGATAGAGCACTGACATTTTGTATGAGGTGTTATTCTGTGTCTCACCCATTCTCGAAGTTCGAGTCCATCAGAGATGATCCCGAGATTCTAACCTATACATGCTCTACTAGCACTGTTCAATTTCATGAAAGATATCTGATGGGCGATCTTTATAGTGAGTCGAAGTAGGTGCAGTATTTTTTGGTTGGGGTTCAAGTATCCTCCTAAGGAGTTGCTGTTGCTGATAGTGATGGGTTCGTTTTTGCAATCAACGTAGTTATTTCGCGCCTAAAAACGCATTATTCTGCACTTCATCTAGATTCTTTGAAGAAATATTTGATGTATACTTTTCACCTTCCCCAATCTTACAAGAGCATGTAAGTACAGGACATTGTCGATCATGTTGGTATGCGTATGTCACCTTCAGACTTAGATGTTCGAATTAATCCTTCATCAACATCAAGTGTAAGCTTGTCTTGGTCTTGGTTTTATGCCTTGAATCTTGTCTCCACATGCTTGTACTTTCGACATCAAATCTTATCTGAGTAGTACTGAACAACATCAAATCAACCCATACAACCAATTTACATTCTTCGCCTCCTCTCCTCCTGTTCCAGGTCTGTAAACAAACTGTGACCAGAATCCCTAAACACCTTATCCTCCACATTTGGCTCGCCCACAATCAAAAAAATTATTTTGCTGCCATATGGGGAAGGTGGTCGGTAGCAAAATTATTGCATACAAATGTTATTACTGATCTCCCTAAGTACTTTTAAGCATCAAATAGAGATAGGAAATCAAACTGATTTGGCCTCTAATTGATCTGAAAAATAGAAACAACACACATGTTAATTAATGAGAAAATGAGCTATGATCAAAGAGCATCTATTGAATGCATATGTATCTATTGAATGCAGATGTTAACTATTAATTGATTCCACTCAATTATAATCGTATTATGTTATATTGTATATTGTATTACCTTATATTATATTCTATTAATACAAATAAGTCATAGAGGAGGTGACTGGAGCCAAAGAAAAATACTCCACCCAGTCATCTCTTGTATTACAAAAACATGTGTACATATGGCTTCTATTACAGCTATTGAGTTTTATAGGAAGCCTCAAAACAAGCGTACAAATATCCAATGACTTTATAAAATATGTTGGATCCAATTTACATATAAGGGATATTGTAAACATATAGTTTTCACGATAGCACTGACCTCCTGTGTAACTTAAAGATAGATCTGCAGCAGCGGTAAATCGCAAAAAGCCTAACCTACCAAATCTGTCATGGTAACAGACATGATCAACAATATGATAACATGTGTGAATACAAGTCGTTGAGCTAACAAGAGTATACATCTCTCATCTAAAGGTATGGTCATCGGTGATAGGCTTTATCCCTCACCTTGGCTCTCCTTGCCGTCTCACCTAACCTCTCTCTCCAGTGCCCTTGAATCACCAATCCATTACCACAAGATTGTTTCTACACCAAATTATCTAGATCCTGCCCGCAACAGACACCAACATCCACTCACAACTACTCTACCGAGCCCACTCTCCCGATTGACGACATGTCTGATCACGCCTGTTTTTTTATCTCTTTACGTTGGTCCTCACAGCCCAAATGTTCGCCCACAATCCCACTCTAGCTGAACCCACCCACCTGCCGCCTAGACTCTTTCTTCCTTGGCCCTGACGGCCACCCACGTAGACATCGCCCAGTCCCACATCGACTCCGCTTACTCACCGCCTACTCAACGACCTCTCGTTCGCACCATCGCACTGATAAGTCGATTTTAGCCCTATATTTAAGCCCTCTTTGCCCCTCTTTTTGGACTTGCTTACACTTATAACTATCCTTTGATAAGCTTTTGCTTTGCCTCTTTTGTTGTGTTTCTTGTCTCTTGCATGTAATTTACACTCTTTCGGACGGATGAGGGAAAGTTAAGCTCAAGGGAACGCAAAGAAGTGGCAATGAGAAAACGAGGCTAACAAGGGAGTCGTTTTTGGGGGCCGTTTCACCCTAAAACGACCCCCAAACTTGCTGGAAGTCCAAGGAACTGCAGAAACGGAGAGGAAACGGCCCCTAGAGGGGACTGTTTTCTTACCAAAACGACTGTTTTGGCCCTGGAAAGGGGAAAACGGCCGTCTCTGAGGAAAAACGGGCCGTTTCCCCCTTGCCCCCTCGAGGCGTTGATTTTCTCTCCCCTCCCGATGGTTGACACGTGTTTTTCGGTATTTAAGGATGATGACCTAAGGGAATTGGGGGGGAGCAGCTTTTGGACAGAAAAGGGAGGCTCCCTTCTTGCAAGCTTTCTAGAGAACATTTAAGGATTCTTAGTTTTTACTCCCTTGGGAAAAATCAAGATTTTTGAGTAATTAATTCTAGCTTAGCTTGGATTGTGAGGATTTTACATTTTGGTTGTAAGAATTCTCATCCTTATCTCTCTTTTAGTTCCTTTTGTGCTTCAATCTACTCGCTATGATGGATTTATTATTGAATGAAATGCTATTTTGTTTGGCTCAATCCATGATTAGTGAGTAATCCTCTATGCTAGGATTGGGTTAGGCCCCAATCTATGTTAATCATGTGGAACTAACCCCCCAATCCCTCTTTTGATCAATATTTTTCTTTGATCCAAGATTAGCACACCTAGTGTTTGACAAAATGCTTAGCTACCCTTTTGTCTCATTTTATATGTTTGTTATTCATTGAAAAATGGTGACAAGTATCGGTTATGCTAATTCTTGGGCTTAGGGTTAGATTGCATGAAAATGGGTCTTACCCTTTGTGATTATAAGATTTACTACCTTGCTTAATGAGTCTAATCTTGTGAGTAATACCTAGAAATAGGGTTGTGAACTAAGATTAGACACTTCTTATGCTTCGAAAGAAGGTAGGATATTCGTAGTAACCATCATCTAGGATTATTGACCAATTGGGGGTAATTAAGGGCTATCAAACGCGATTAGCATGATTGGCGGTTTTTCCCGTCCTGGCTCTTGTCTAAATTGATTTTAATTCCATCCTATTTCTTAGTTAGTGGTTGTTCAATTCCTAGTTCAATTAGATTACTTGTCACCTTTCCATTCAATTTAATCTCGGTTTAGATCGTTTAGTCACTAACTAGTCGAGTGTTTAGCTTAGAGTCCCCGTGGAAACGAACTTTTATTACTTCGACACCCGTGCACTTGCGGGTTCATCACGCACCACTATAACAGTTAACCACCACCTTTGGAAAACCCCCTATTTTTTTCTCCCCTCACGGCCCGTATATCCATATCTATTTTTGCCCATTATATTAGTGAATTCATTTAAAAAGTACTCTCCTCCACGATCAGACCTTAAAACTTTAGGGAAAAGAAGATTAAAGTTTTAAGGTCTGATCGTGGAGGAGAGTACTCCTTACATGAATTGACTAATTTTTGTGAAAAATATGGTATAGTTTATGAAGTTTCACCTCCTTATACACCCCAATCAAATCGCCTAATTACCAGATGAGTATTTTTAATAACCACCCTTCGCCACTTGGGTATTTAAAAAAACTCTGCTGCCAAATGAGTATTTTTAATGAACCAAAAGCGCATATTGGCGCAAAAATTCATTGCCGGTGATGAAAGATTCATTTTGTCCTATTATTTTGATACCGAAATGTATTTCCTTATTATTTTTATTTACCTAAAATCACTTTAATTTCCAAAAAACCCCTTAATCCCCCAATTTTCTTGAGGGGGATGGAGAAAAAAAGGGAGTTAAGGATTTTTTTAGAGAATTAAAGTGATTTTAAGTAAATAAACGTAATAAGGAAATGCATTTCAATATCAAAACAATAGGATAAATGAACTTTTGGTTACCGGCGGTGAATGTTTGGGCCCATATCCGCTTTTGGTCCATTAAAAATACTCATTTGGCACTAAAGTTTTTTTAAATACCCAAGTGGCGAAGGGTAGTTATAAAAAATACCCATCTGGTAATTCGGCGCCAATCAAATGGTGTAGCGGAAAGAAAAAATCGTATTTTTTTTTTAGATATGATTAATTCTATGTTGATTAGTTCAGGTGTTTCTGAAAGTTTATTAGGTGAGGTTGTATTATCTACATGCTTTATTTTGAATCGTGTACCTGTTAAAGACAACAATAAAACTCTTTATGAATTATATGGAAAAATAGGTCTCCTAATTTGAATTTCTTACGAGTGTGGGGGTGTTTAGCCAAAGCCGTAATTCCCGAACCAAAGAGAAAGAAAATAGGCCCTAAAACCGCAGATGCTATTCTTATTGGATATAGTCTTAATAGTAACACTTATAGATTTTTAGTCGTTAATTCCTAAGTTAGTGACATTGCCAATAACACTTTGATTGAAACTAGAGATGCTACCTTCTTTGAAGATATATTTTCCTTTCAATTCCTCTCTTATCAGGCCGCGTGATATATTAGGCGAGTACTGGCAAACAAAAAGCAGTACTGTATAAGTAAAAATCAGTACTTGAGTGACACTAGATGAGAAATACTCCATCCATTCACTATTTAAGTTGACACATTCCATTTTAGTCCGTTCATAAAACAAGGTGACACTCCCTTTTTTTGCAAATAATTCCCTTGAAAGTATCAAAATACCCTTAACTTTTTCTCTCTAATAAAGTCACTATCATCTTTACGCTCACTAGTAAAGTAAGGGTAATGTGGTCATTTTCTTTTCTCCTTAAATATTGTGCCAAATAGTGAGTGTCATCTTAAATAGTGAACAGAGAGAGTAAGTGATACTAGTTTTTAGGCCATCAGTACCAGTTTTTGGGTCACCAATACTACTTATTGTTTGCCCAATACTATTCGCCTGATATATCAGGCCACCTGATATCGCCTGATATATCAGGCGGCCTGATATGATATTTTGTGTTTCCCTTTAAACCAAGTGTTCCGACCCAACTTATTAGCGGACAACCTTCAACATCTAGTGCACCTTCTAGTAGTTCTTCAGAACCTAATGAGCTTGAACTACCCATAGAACCTTGGAGGAGTAAAAGAGTAAGAGTTGAGAAGAACTTTGGAGATGATTTTTACATGTTTCTTGCAGAGGGAGAACCTACTACTTATAAAGAAGCTATATATGTCCTCTATAGATGCACCTTTTTTGGAAAGAAGCTGTTGATAGTGAAATGAATTATATTTTGCAAAATAATACTTGGGTGCTTACAGATTTACCACTGGGTTGTATGGCAATAGGATTTAAATGGATCTTTAAAAAGAAGTTAAAACTGGATGGTGGTATAGAAAAATGGAAAGTTAGGTTGATAATTCTAGGGTTTGAGCAAAAGGAGGGGATTGATTATTTTGATACTTATTCTCTAGTTTCTAGAATAACTACCATTAGATTTTTATTAGCCTTAGTATCAATTCATAACCTTATAATTCATCAAATGGATGTTAAAACGGCTTTCTTAAATGGTGTTTTTCATGAAGAAATTTATATGAAACAACCCGAAAGGGTTTGTAGTAAAAGGACAAGAGTATAAAGTTTGTAAGTTAGTTAAATCTTTTTATGGTCTAAAGCAAGCTCCTAACCAATGACATGAGAAATTTGATAAAGTGACGTTTATTTTTTATTTATTTTTTTTTTTTTTGGGTTTGTGGTTAATGAGTATGACAAGTGTTTATATTATAAAATATTTGGTAAGGAGTATGTTATGTTATGCTTGTATGTTGATGATATTTTGATTTTTGGTACTAATATGGAGGTTATTGATAAACAAAAGAGTATTTGTCTAGTAAGTTTGATATGAAAGATTTAGGCCCTACTCATTTCATTATTGACATGAAATTGACTAAAACTAGTGAAAGTGTAACTTTGAATCAATCACATGTTATAGAAAAAATATTAAAAAAGTTTGATTATTTTGATGTCGAGCTTGTTTCTATTCCTTATGATCCCAATAAACACTTGAAGAAAAATTTAGGTCAACCTGTTTCACAATTAAAATATGCTCAGATGATTGGTTCCTTATTATTATATATCACTAATAGAATAAGGCCTGACTTAGCTTATGCCGTGGGGAAGATTAAGTAGATACACTAAAAATCCTAGTCAACAACATTGGGATGCTCTAGATAGAATCTTTCAATATTTAAAGGGAACAATTGATTATTCTTTAGTGTATACCGGTTTCCTTAATGTGGTAAAAGGTTATAGTGATGCAAATTGGATAACCGATTCTAGTGATGTTAAATCTACTTCTGGTTATATGTTTCTTTTGGGTGGTGCTGCAATTTCATGGAAATCTACCAAAAAAATAGTAATTTCTAGAAGTACAATGGAATCCGAGTTGATTGCCTTAGATACTACTTGTATTGAAGCTGAGTGGTTGTGAAATTTATTGTCTGAAATTACTCTTGTTATTAATCCTGTTCCATCTATTACTGTGTTATGCGATAATAAAGTTGTGACTGATTTATTAAATCAAACTCAAACTAATCGCACCGAAAGATGAGTAGGCACATACAAGTGAGATACAAATCCGTGAAGAAGCTTCTTTCTCGACAAATTGTGTCGTTGAACTTTGTGAGATCCGAGAAGAATTTTGCTGATTATTTAACCAAATATCTCTCTAGGAATGGAGTCCTAGAGTCGTCGAAGGGGATAGGTTTAAAGCCCACAAGGGAGTCACCTCTAGAAGAAACCCGTCCTCTGTGATTGGAGATCCCATGAAGGAGGTTCAACGGGAAAAACAATCTACAATGCGTGACTTATTAGAGCACTAATATTATTTTTAAATACCTATCTCTATGGCGAAGTGCTCAATAAAATATAATGTTAGGTTGAATTGAAATAAACTCTTAATGAGGCCGAGGCAGGAATTCCTGTGGGGTGTGGGTCATATACACCCTTGGAGGACTCACCTAAGTGGAGGATGTTGTGAAGCCGCGACTTTGGGATTGGGCTATTCCCCAAAGACTCCCATGAGAATCAAGATACATGCGCATGGCCATTAAGAGCGCAACCCGCTTTGAACTAGTCCAAGCCAATATTGTGTGTGTGGTAAATTAATATACTTTCACAAGGGCATAGTTCAAGACTATGTCACTATGGATCCTTTGGATAGAGATTTACCAACACTAAGCATATGCTCAAATTCGGAAGGTTCATATGCGTATTGCATAATATAAAGTCACCTGCTTCAAATATATTTTAAAATGAATTTTAAAACTTGTGGGAGATTGTTGGAATTTAAGTTTTAAAATTTTAATTTTATTAAATTAAATTTCAATTTTTATTCCACTATTTATTGACTTTGATTACTTGTAATCCTCTTATTTAACTTTAGATTAATTAGCCATTATTTTGGTATGTGGGGTTACAATTCTAGAGCCTATATAAGTAATGGTTTAGGATGAAACCCAACACAAACAACTATATATACACTCTCATCTCCCACTTGTGTTCTACTACTAAAACTCTCAAATATTTTGGGTTTTGGCTTTATGTGACGATGTATGGTTACAATTCTAGAGCCTATATAAGCAATGGTTTAGAAGATTTTATCCTTAATAACACTTATACATAGATTAAAAAAAAAAAAAATTAAAAAGATAAAAAAATTTAGAAAGCACAAAAATATCTAATTATAACATACTATGTGTTTACCAAAAACAAAAGGCCAAATTTACTTTTTACTAAAGAATTTCAACAAGGTATACTAATGTGCTTAAGTTTGGGCTATGCTCTTTTTT
>BSSO01007720.1:0-10748 GCA_030267885.1 Mesembryanthemum crystallinum | reverse complement strand
CTTGTGTCTTTCATTGTTTTGCCGTTATTTCAGTTCTTGATATTATTCAGTTTAATTCGTTCGTTGCTTTCATTAATCACCAACCTGGGATTAAGGGGAATAAATTCCTAACAGTATTAAATCTAGTCGATCAATTTGGCCTACTACGAGAGATTCATCCTCAATTAACATATATAGATGCGTGATTAATATTCAAAGTTCTTAAATCACGAATCTTGTGCGACAATATATTTTAAGGATTTTTTTTTCATTTCTTGCAAAAAAATAACACTAAGACAGCTTTTATTTCGAGAGCTAGCACTGATTCAAACACTCTTGCGGCCAACAAAACAGGCTTACGTACAAAGTCAAAACATAAAGATTAATTTACCCTATTAATAACGAGCGAGATTTACGAAAGTGTATTTTATCATGTTTGTTCCTCTTATTAATTCACTACTCCACTTTATATTCAGGTTAGAAAATAATAAGCTAATTGATCAAAAAAAAAAGCAAATAATAAGCTAATGTTTAAATTTATTTTATTTTCTAAAAATGTTTACCAGCAAATTCACCACTCACCAGCGACTACATGTGTACATCTGTCACTGTGAGTGGAGTATTAGCTAAGTCAATGCAGGAAACATACGCCATAACTAAACAAACTCAAATTGGGCAAAATAATCAGTTGGTCATCCAAATTCATATCGTAATAGATATATACTGTAGTAGCTATGTTTGGCAGCAACAGCTAGCTTTTGATAGCTTTGCGCAGCCTAAAACTTGCAACTTGTTTATTTTTCTCTCAGCTACCAAACAAAATTTGAAGCAACAACTAACTTTCACTTGGCAACTACAGCTGATTTTTGGAAGCTATCCATATACTAGCTTTCACATGACAACTAAATTTTGAGTAAAAGATACAGTTTGAAGCTTGCAGCTTGTTCTTTATTCTTTCAGCTACCAAACAAGATTTGAATCAACAACTACCGCTAAAGCTCACAACTACAGCTTAGCCAATGTATTATGTACTATTTCATTTAATGTATACTTATTATATATGTTTGTGAGAAACGGACTATAAACCATTAGACCAACAATTTCATATACTATTTGAATTTTCAGTTAGAAAAGTGATCAGAGAACATTTTTCTGGGTTTGAAGGGGTCAGGAAGTATGAAGGAGTTGAGTGTTGACGAGGGTGATGATAGTGTGAACACACTGATCGCGCCCACTTGTTATTAGTGTATGTTAGCTGTCTCAACTCTGTTTATTATTAGTCTTTTGAAAGATACTTTGTTATAAAAAAAAATTCTCCCTAATGTGAAATCATGGGAACTAAACATTTATTTAGATCTCCTGTAGCCATATAAGATTAAAAATAAAGATTTAAATTGATATAAATGATCTCAAGTTTGGACCATAAAATAATTCTCCCTTCATCTCTTGTAAATGTTAACAAATTATTTGTGGTGCGCAGTTTAAAAATAAATTGTGAGGGTTGTTTATTTCACTTTTACCCTTGAGTATATTACAATGTGAGTGGCTAGTTTTTGGTTGTATTATAAGGTGAGTGGGTGAATTTTTTTCATTGTGAGAGTGTGAGAGAGTCGTGGAGGGTTATATAGGTCGGTAGAATATTGAATTATTTTATTATTGTGTAATGATAGCGGAGGGGTACCGGTATATTGGTAAATTTAAAAAGTAAAAAATGGTTTGTTAAGATTTACAAGGGACAAACATTTAAGTGGTTTGTTAAGATTTATAAAGGACGAAGGGAGTAATAATTCAAAATTTGCGCAACTTCCATAATAATCTGAAGTTTATAACTTTAGTCACTTGAGCATTGAGCGGTCCCATGATAGAAAACGTTAATACTCTGATAATATTAGAGCTAATCGGGCCATTTTTAGTTGAAAACAAAGAAATATAAATATGTTAACTTAAAATTAAATGTTTTTTTTTCTATTCTTTTTCTTTACCGTACTACTATAACTGCTAATGCTAGCAATGTAAGCCAGGGATGGAAACATAATTAATTTAAAAATATTTAGTTTTCATTTATTTTAAACTAAAAGTGGCTAATTAGCTCTAACACTAATGCCATCATGGTCGCATGTACGTTATAATTCGTAAAATATTGTATGAGGCGGCCACTAGTGACCAAAAACTGGTATTGGTAACTTAGAAAATATACTTATTGGTAACTTAGAAAATAATATTGGTGACCAAAAAATAGTCTTGTTGAACAAAACAGTGGTACTAATATATCAAAAATCGGTATTAATAACCAAAAAAAACTAGTAATGGTGACTCAAAAAGTAAAACTGGTGAAGTTAAAGTGGTGAATCTCAATGGAGGTTGAAAATCTCTAACCTAGGTTTATGGAGAAAAAAATTATCCCTCTCTTCATTATTCATGCTTTAAAAAAAAGAAAAAGAAAAGAAAACTCATTTCTCTCTCATAAGCCAAAAGTTAGAGGTTTGTTTCATTGGAGAGAAATGGTGAGGTCACTGAGATAGCATGACAAAACCCTCTCCCACAAACATATTCAATAGGAATGCCCTAATTAATCATAGTCTGCAAGGAGCTAGACAAACATAAACTTGAACTTGTATAAAGGCTAATTGGCCTAATACTTAAGAGAAGGATGATAGGGGAGCTGCACGTAGGTACAAACTTGGACCGAACCAGTTCGGACTGGAAACATTTGGATCCTGGATATTGGGCCGGCTTGAACCTGTGTTTAATTTTGCACATAATTCCACATAATTTTATTTTAAATTTTTGAAAAATTTAGACAAAGTTGAGTTTGTAGTAAACTAAATATCATTGAAAAGGTTAAAAAGCAATTGGGGGTTATGTATTATACCCAAAAATAATATAATTGATTAAATTAGTTAGAAATGTTTAATCTAATCGGATAATAGATTTGCATTGTTCCTCTTAGGTCTTGCACCGTACTCGAACGGAAAATCGAAATTGGAAAACATAAGGGTTGAGGATCAGACCGATCAGAACCAGTCCAACTTCGATCTGATTGAGTCCAAAATTTAGATTCAAATCGAAATTCATATAGTCCTAACAAGGATCTAATAAACCCTAACCAAGCTCCATCTTTATCAATAGTAGAAATCGTAAATAAACATATTATTCCTAGTGTATGTGTATCCGTATCTAACATTCATAAGATTGCATGAACATTGATCCCCACAATTTCCATGAAGAGAGCAACTGACAATGTGTAAGCAAGTAAGCAACCAACCAATGTTCAATTATCAAGAAAAGACAAACAAAATGATACATGCAATACAATAGCCGTCCTTTAGCCGAATCATTTTGTCAAATGCGAGGATTGTGGCGTTCAAATTCCATCAATTGGACCCACCCATCATATACAATTTTATTTATTGCAAAATCCGTTGACTTGCACAACCAACCCAAAGTTGTCCGCTCAAATTTATATTATACTCCCTCCGTCCTAATATAAACTTAATATTTTCCTATTTGGTCCGTCTTATAATAAACTTAACATTTCTATTTTTAGGTATTCTTTTTTGTGAAAATTGACCAAACTACCCACTCCCAAACCCATGTGCCAAAAGCTTCTTTTTTAAATCATGTAGAAAAAGCAAGGGCTTTATTATCTAAATACTTTTTTCTTAATCTTTGTGCATAAAGCAAATGTTAAGTTTATATTGGGACGGGGGGAGTATTTGATAAAATTAGCTGTTGTTATGAGCTGTAACTACAGCTGTTTCCTATTTCTTTAAAAATTGTTTAGTGTTTCGGGTCCTTTTTTGAGTGGCCACGGACGACCGGAGGGAACGCAGACGGTCTTGGTTTTCCGTCGGCACTCGCTACTCTACGGAGGCTGAACGGTCAGCGATCGGCGTTCGGCGTTTTTCCTATTCTCCCTGCAAAACAGAAGCTGCCCACGGGGCGGTCTAGGGAGTAGCCCCTCCGACGGTCAAGTCTAGTACGGTCGGATTAGAGGGGGTTGGAGAGAGATTTCGCTCTCCGATGAGTTTTCCGTCAACGAGAGAGAGGACCGGAAAAATGATGTAAGAGAGAGAATAGGACAGGTTAAAGTACTCTGAAAAATGTATATTGTGTATACTGGTGTACTGAAATGAACAGTATTTATAGTACTAGTTGAGTGGCACAAGGTGTAATTCCACCCAACTTCATAGTTAGATTGATTCCCCACTTTTCCTTAGACAATTTGGGTTTTAGATGGAGCCCAATTAGTTTTGAGCCACTTTAAACCCATTTTTAGCCTAATTATTTGGTAATTGAGAGAAAAAAATAACAAGTTGCAAGTTTCAAATTGTAACTTTAATCTAATTGTTAAGTGAAAGTTAATATGAGTAGCTTCCAAAATTCAGCTTGTAGCCTGTAGCTGCCAAGTGAAAGTTGGTTGTTATTTCAAATCTTGTTTGATAGTTGAGAGAAAAGATAATAAGTTGCGAGCTTTAAACTATAGTTTTTGCTCAAAATCTACCAAAAGCTAGCTGTAGGTGTCAAACGTTGCCTTAATTTCTCTGTTCATTTTCCACATCTTCGATAACTTTTTTTTTTTTTCTTTTTCCATTTTCAAGTGATCATATATTCACAAGTAAAGACTAAAAGTCAAAACAAAATTTGATCCCATTTAACATAAATTCCGAGCATTAACAACGTCCTATTTAGTAATGACTAAAAGTCAAAACAAAATTTGATCCCACTTAACATAAATTCCGATCATTCACAACATCCTCGTTGTGGTTGATAAAATCCCAGACTCCCTCAAACAAGAAAACCCAGACACAGTATTTTATTACTCTCTGCTGCTTCTTCATTCTTTCGTGGAAACATCTGTCAGATTTCAGAAACAGACACCTCCAAATTCTTCTATAAACCGTGATTCGAGGAGAGAGAAAATAAGCACGAGAACAAGATGGGCAACTGCTGGGGATCTGAAGAAGATTCCAGCGCCCCAATTAACAACAACACTCATCAAGGTAACTTTATATACATATATACTCTTAAAATTTCTTCTATCTGTTTATATGGAGTATTTCTTTGTATTTTGATGTAAAGTAATGGATGATTATCAACTCTCCACTATTGTAACTGCTAATTGACCAGTGAATTTTAAGAGATGATCAGTTAGTTGACCCAAAAACATTTGTTGGTGAAATGGGATGTATATCAACTTTAGCAAGACAAGGAATTTCTTTCCCCATTTTAGTACCAGTCAAGCTTTTTTTTTTCACTTGGCTCTAGCTTTAATTCGTCACCCAAAAGTTTAAGTTGATGGATGATAATGGTCTCTCGAATTGTAATTAATGAAGCCATTTTGGAATTGGAATGTTTTATTTTACACTATATTCCTTGTGCTACTTTTTGTTTAGCTGATCATAATCTGATTACATGTATGTTGTGGTTATATACATAGCTGCAAGAAATTTTAAAGCCCCTGTGGTGGTGCCCCATGACAATAACCCGAACAATGGAGGCGGAGGTGGTGGAAGAGGAATGATACCAACGACCGGAAAAATTATAAAGCCGAACCCAAAAACGTTCACGTACGCAGAATTAAAGAGCGCGACGAGGAATTTTAGACCGGATTCGATGTTGGGAGAGGGAGGGTTTGGGAGGGTGTACAAGGGTTGGCTTGATGCAACCACATTGGCACCGTCCAAGGTTGGTGTTGGTATCCCTGTTGCAGTCAAGAGATGCAGCGCTGATAGTGCTCAAGGTCTCAAAGAATGGAAAGTGAGTCTTTTTCTATTCGTCTTTACAACCTCTTTCCTTTGTAACTTGGAACTGTGAATTGAAATCAGTAAAGTTTTATATGCATTTGGTTCATCATACAACGCAGCTCGTGAGCAACTCTTACTTGTAGTTGCGTAACTCTAAGAATGATTTTTCATCTTAAAAGGGTGACTCCAACTTAGCTCATATCATATGAATCAAGTTCATGCAAGATATTGCGAATCCAGATTCATATCAGTATAAATATACCTCTTCTTACATTTTCCATTCTTTTAATCACGTCTAATAAAATAAAAGTTGAACAGTATTTATCTTTTAACGGTACAATTATAGGAAATGATTATGTGTCTGTGTGCATTTTAATCTTTTCAGATGACAAATTTCAAATTTGATGTCGTTTTTGTCGAACTTCATTCGGTTATTTTTATTCCATAGTTGATCGGATAATAGACAAAGCTTTAATTTCCCCTTGATAAGGACTTGTGTGGGCAATTTGGTATAATTAATTAGCAAACTAAGTAAAAGTTTCATATGAGTATTTAGCAAATACTACAAGTAGGATTACGACTTGCCATTGTCTCACCTGTAAGTTTGTAAGTTGCCATTTTATATGTCGTGGTTTAAGGGTTGTTTGGATTGGTTGGACCCAGTATGAAAAGAGAAGATCAATAATAGTACTATGCCAATTAACTATTTTGACATTTTCCAAGCACAAATATCCACGCATCCTAAAGGAGGGCCATTCAACAACTTGTCTCCGGTTGACCAATTAAGGGCTTGTATATATTGTTTTTTTTTTTGGTGCTATTTATGAGCTTGTATATATGCACGTTACTACTACCAACTTCAATATTATTCGAAAGACCACTTAAGAGATGTTGACCCATTGGTAAACAAGCTTTGGTTTATACACCAGGTCACGGGTTCAAGCCTCCTGGGAAGCACCTACACGAATTTATTCGTGGAATACCCGAGGTCGTGCGTTAGGAGGTGCCCCTAAGCCACGCCCAAGGAAAGTTCCTCCTTGCAGACACCAAAAAATAAAAATATTATTCGATAGACCAATTTCAATAATTGGAGGAAAGTTCCTCCTTGCAGACACCAAAAAAAAAAAATATTATTCGATAGACCAATTTCAATAATTGGTAGAACTAGCATTAAGAACATGAAGGCATCTCATCTTGATTTTTGGAGACATGGTATATATTTCAAGGTTGTTGGATTCATTACGGTGAACATAGGAAGCTCCACTTATCTAAATCATGTAGATAGACAATTTTTTTTGATTTTTTGAGAGAAGTAGAAACTAGAATGTTCAAAAACAAGCTTGGGCCGAACACAGGCCGGGCTAAACATGGTCTTTTTGCCCATGGATCGTGCCGCAAGCAGGCTTGGGTTGGGCTAAGGGGTCGAGCCCTTAGAAATTCACGTAAATGCTCCTTTTGTGTCTGTCATTTTTCAGGGTCGAACGAGCATGACCTAATGGGTCGTTCTGCCCATGAACTTCTTTAATAGAAACTCAACAGAAATTAAAGTTCAATTTTCAATATTTCTTGTCAACCAAATAGCTCAATATTCTATACTTCCTGTTAGTAGGATGTCTTACATGGATAAAATAGAAGAGCCTTGAGGTATTTATAACTAAAGGGTTACTCCACCCATTGTCAATTAGTTTTGAGTTGGAACCTCCTCCATGTTATGAATACTCTCTAATGGGCCCATGAAAATTTAACATGGTATCAGAGCAGGTTTTAGTCTTATTTCCATGACTTCTGTTGACCCACATGTTGTGAAGTCCAAAAGTGGCCTCATGTGCGGCAGGGTGTCCCAATTGAGCCCACACGCGTGTGACAGTCTGTATAAGCTTTGATGTGTCCACGCTTCAGCCCAACATGGGTTTTTGCGTGCGGCGAGGTGTTAAGTGGGATGTCCCACATTGGTGACATTTGAGAGTGGTGGAGTAAGGAGCAGTTTCTTTACACTTCCCAAAAATTACACAAAGATGATACTGCCTAGTTACAATATAAATTTATGATTGAACCGACACTTGCACAAATAGTTTAGATGACTTTAGGTGTTTGTTATATTAGCATTTCAATTAGGTCATTCAAAACGTTAACTGAACTTGATTACACCCATATATATCTTATTGGTTATGTTGGGTTTTTTTTTTTTTCTCTCTCTCTTTTAGGCAGTCTTTATGTTTTGTGTTTATTTTTCCTCATTAAATCGGTCTATTCACCCTTAATTAAACACTATATCTTGTCTTCGCCCCTTTACATAATCAAAGTTTACTACTCCATTTATTCATCTTTGTCCCTGTAGAAATGACATATATATATATATATAGGTCACAATACAAATTTTGATTGTCAATTACAACAAAAATTTATCTCTTGATTTGTGTAATTTAACTAATCAAATAATTATTGGGTGGTACCCTGCAGACAGAGATAAACTTTTTGGGGAAATTTTCTCATCCAAATCTTGTAAAGTTGATTGGTTATTGCTGGGAAGAAAAGGAGCTTCTTCTTGTCTATGAACACATGCAGAAAGGAAGTCTAGAAAACCATCTCTTCCAAAGTAAGCACTTCAATTAGTTTATTTAGTCTTTTTTTTTCTTTTAATTTGTTAATTTTATACATAATTTTTGCAAGCCTACTTAATTAGTATTTTCACAAATTTAAATATCTATAATTTGTTTTTTTTTTTTGTTTTGTAGAGAATGTAGAACCACCTACATGGGGTACAAGGATTCAAATAGCCATGGATGCAGCTCGAGGACTTGATTTCTTGCATACATCAGAAAATAAAGTTATTTACAGAGATTTCAAAGCTGCCAATATTTTGTTAGATGAGGTATTTATGCTTTCACCATTATATTTTGTTTATAGAAGTTATTCTAGTAACTAAGGTTTTGGATCCTTTCCGGTTTCTCGAGGTTGCAGTATCTGTTTTTGTGAGAGAGAGTGAAAGTCATAGCTTATAAAGTAAATTTTCTCTTTAAAAAACAAACAGATTGCACTAGAAACATGATCTACTAATTGGAGAGGACGCGACCTCTACCTTTTAGCAATCCTTTCCTTATTTCTCAAAACAAGTTTCTTCTAATTTTTATTTTACCACTCCATGTAGGGATATAATTTATTAAAAACTATTTTAGGGTGTAAAATCATGTGTACACTAGTCTAGTCCAACCGTTAGACAACCCAATCCAATGATGATTTTTCGCAATTTATGAGTGATTTTTATCAAATTAAGGGTGACTTTTTAAAAACTTATTTGCAATTTTATAAAATTACTCTACGCTTATTCTGATTTTAGTTTAAAATAAATAAATAAAAAATTGATTGAATTTATTTTGGTGAAATTAGGATTATATTGCGAAGCTATCAGATTTTGGGCTGGCTAGAATTGGTCCACCAATTGATAAATCACATGTGACAACCCAAGCAGTGGGCACATACGGGTATGCAGCCCCAGAATACATCAATACTGGTTAGTCTCACTTTCTCACTTAACAGTAATTTAATTCCCTTTCTCTCATTTCAATTGAAAATACTTCAAATTTTTCATCTAAAAAGTTTTCTTCTTGACTATTGAGTACGCACTACTAACAAGTAGAGTTGACTAACCTTAATTGTCAATAAATAAATAAGTGTGAAAATTTAATTTAGTCGTATCTTTGAGTTGTTAGAGAGTAGACTTTTGGTTTGAACACATTCACAAGACAACCACCATTTAGATTAGTCAATTACCCAAAAAAAAATAAAATAAATCTGCAATTGAATTATCACCACTAACTTTTTTAAAAAATAGCTACTCCCTCCGTCCACAAATAAACTTTCTAGTTTTCACTTTGGTACGTATACAAATAAACTTTCCACTTCTTTTTTTGGCCTTGAATTCTCCCAATTGTTCCAAAAATAACCCTCCTTGTTTTTGTTCCCATTTAAATTCAGACTTTCTTCATTCACTTAATAAGGGTTAGATAGTCAATTCAGCTCCTCCTTGATTTGTGTGCAAAAAGTAACTTAAAAAGTTTATTTGTGGACGGAGGGAGTATTTTCCAATACATACTTTACATTATATATTTTGAACCAATTAGTTGTCAAATGTTGACTTGAAAACTCGAAATGACTTTAATTTTTTTTTTTTTTGTTGTTGTTGTGATATTGACTTTAATTTTTTTTAAGATGATAGTTTAATATTTTTTGGATAACTTTTCATCTAAAACAAGACATGCTGGTTTTTTAAATCGTTAATGTAGGTCATTTGTATGTAAAGAGTGACGTGTACGGTTTCGGTGTGGTGTTGCTGGAGATGGTGACGGGCCTACGGGCCTACGATTTGAACAGGCCCGGCGGGCAGACGAGCCTGGTGGAGTGGTACAAGCCCATGCTAAGTGACAAGTCCAAACTTAAGAAGATTATTGACCCAAGAATGGAGGAGTACCCACCAGAAGGTATCAACAAGTTGGCCCAACTCATATTGAGATGTCTCCAAAATGACCCCAAAAACAGGCCATCAATGACTGAGGTCCTCATGATTTTGGAAAGGATAAGCACCATAAGGATGAACCCAAAGTCTAGCCCATTACATTCTAAGGCCCAAAAATATGAAAAGAGGCCCCATAGTTACCATCCATCCCCACTTCATCACAAGCATGGTGGTGGTGGTGGTAGTGGGAGTGGGAGTGCTAGCCCAAGGCCACAACCCCATAGACATACCCATGGGTAGCGAAGCCCGTGGGCCGGTTTTGGGCTTCCATTTGGGCTATAATTTCACAATCTCATTTCATTTTTGTCCCTTAAATATCATTAATATTATTCTTTAACAAATATGTACACTATATTGCTTAACAATGTATTCATGGAAGACCCATTTGTTGATAGTTAGGTTGGGGAGTCCTTAATGTATTCTTGTAAAATGATTTGTTTAACTTTTTCATCCCAAAAAAATGAAAAAGTATACATGGAGAAAGAATTGTATTTTGTTGCAAGAACCGT
>BSSO01007719.1:0-10749 GCA_030267885.1 Mesembryanthemum crystallinum | reverse complement strand
ACATCATGGTTAGTGAAGTTTCATCTGCAAATATAACGAGCAATGTATTGACTCCAGCCCTATTGGGGTTGTTCCTTCTGAAGTTGAAAGCCCTTGGGACAGAAGGGATGGTGCAGGAACTGCTAAAGTACTTGCATGCAGCAGAAAAACAGTACTCCCAAGACAACTTTCTAGGAAATGATATCTATAATACAGTCTTGCATTCACTTGTCGAGGCTAAAGAGGTAGGTTCTTCTTGTGATTACTTCCATCAGCTGGAGATATACTTCCCAATACTTAACTGCTTATAGAGCTTTTGCTTGTTATGCAGAATCAAATGGCATTTCAAATGTTCAAGGACATGAAACGATGTGGGTTTCAGCCTGATGCTGCAACTTACAATATTATGATTGATTGCTGCTCAAATATTAGATGCTTCAAGTCTGCTTGTGCTTTGATTTCAATGATGTTGCGCGATGGCTTCTATCCTCAGACATTAACATATACTGCTCTTATTAAGGTATTGATTCTGTCTCCATTGTCATATCCTCTTAAGTCTAAAACTCGGGTAACTGGTGTGAAGATGCACTATATTCTTCTAGATATAAGCTTCTCTTTTATTTGCAGAGCATTCCTGGTTTAGAATTTCCAGGTTCTTATGTTTTGAGTTCATTTATTTCCTTTTCTTGAAGTGCGCAGAGAACTCTAGCTCAGACTTCTCAATTATAAACAATCCATCTCTTCTTGATTAATCCCTCCGTCCCAGGTTCTTGTTTACATTTGCTTTTGGAACAGTGTAAGAAAACCAAAGGCTGTTGCCCCTTTTACCCCCCTTATACTGTGTAAAAAACAAGTGGGAGTCACATGGGGGTGATGTTGTCTTTTCATACCCAAAAAGTTTCCACTAAAGGAAAATGTAACAACAATGTGAACCATCCCAAAAAGGAAAACATAAACAAGAACTAGGGGCGAAGGGAGTACTATGTAATTGTGTGTTACTGCATCAATTATGGTGTTCACACTATGACAATGAATTACTTGTGTAGTATGATGCTTTATCTTTTAATGGTTTTCTGAAGATATTGCGCTCTCTCTAAGTTGCTTCATCAAAGATTGTACTAATTTCCAGAAAATATACTGTTGTGACTGTTGCTGTATGTCCTATTAATGTTATGTGTAGGATATCCAACAAGTTTTATATCTACTTATAATTTTTATTAGATTCAATTGAGATACTTTGGCTATGAACATAACTCCATATATCTACTATTAATTTAGCCAAAACAAGCCTTACACTGGAAGTGCTATAGTACAGGTTTGATGGGGCAAGTTACTACTATGATAGTCTCATGGTAAGTAGTCAGTATGTAGTTCCATGATGATGTGTTATTACCACATCCTAAGTTGTTTTCTCTTTTCTACTATCCATTGGCTCACAATAATTAATTGCAATGCAAGTGTTGCTATTATGGTTAGGTTTCTTAGTAGTTAGGTCTACTTCTCATTGGATGATGCATGAGGTGCTGTAACAATTGGCACATAAGTTTTGGTTTGTGTCTTTTCAGGTTCTAATGGAATATGATGCATTTGACGAAGCTTTGAACCTTCTTGACCAAACTGTAGCTGAAGGAAATGAATCTGATGTAGTATTGTTCAATACCATTATTCTCAAAGCAGGATTAAAGGTATCCTTTCTATCTTTGTTAAGTTAATAGAATATCCTATTTTTCTTGTCGTATCTATAACCAAAGACCAGAGACGTTGCAAAAGTTTTCTACATTGTATTGATTTTAAACTGGCCTGCTTTGTGTGCTATTGTGCCTCGGTGATGTAAATGGTATATCACCAGCAGAATGCTGAGGTCAGAGTATGAATAGCCATAAAGTTTGATGGAGAGCACATCAGAGTCTCTTATCGTTGTAAATGTGTGTTAGGCCCTCAAACTCTGAGAATCACCGTACAGTGCATCCAAACAGGGTGAATGTCATGTAGGGTTGAATTGGGTATTTTTGAAGGGTTTTACCTTTTTCTCACATCCTACCGGGGTCGCATCCTATTGNGTTCTAATAAAAGCCAAAAGAATAATGACTTCCCCTGCATGCTTCAAATGCATAAATTTGTAACAAAGGTTCATATCTCATAGCATTTGGTGACTATATACAAGCGTGTTTTCCCTTGGAATGTGTCTTTACTAGATCCAGGCATGCTCAACTCGTGTTCTTGTTTTTTTTCTACACTTATTTCATTCTCATGTGAATTTGGTTATGTTTTAGATGATTATTCTTCTCAATTTCATGGAGTACATTGCTTTCTGAACAATACTGTCTCCCATGAATGACTCTTCAGGAAAGGATTGATGTTATTGAGCTAGTGCTTGAGGTGATGCACAGAGAGGAAATCCAGCCGGATCCATCAACCTGTAGTTGTGTATTCAATGCATATGTCAACCGCAAATTCCATGATACTGCCATTGAAGCCTTGCAAGTCTTGAGCATGAGAATGATCTCCCAAGATCACAACACTCTAAGGGATGTGAAGAGGGAGTACGAGGATTACATTCTCTCTGAAGAACCAGAAGCCGAGATGGAAATAATGCGGGTTTTCAAACATTCCCCGAACCTTGCTGCTGCCCTTATTAATCTAAGATGGTGTTCCATTGCTGGGTCCTCAATTGCATGGACGCCTGATCAGAGTCCGTGGGCAAAAAGACTTGCGAGCACTTATGCTGCCCGAAGGACGGATAATGCCAAATGAAACTTCATTTGGGGCTTACTTTGAGTCCTCTTAGGGCCACTGGAGGTTTCCCGGGCCATTAACTTAAGGGTCCGTGGGATTAGTCTAGTCAAAAAGTTATTTTGTTTGGCGCTTCGCCAAGTGATCTGGCTGCTCAGTGATAAATAATTCCAGCGGACCAATGAGTTTTTTGCTTCAGCTATGAATCATGAACAGGGATCTCCCCGACATTTTCTTGCGAAGGCTGTGGAGTTAAAGAATGCATGGATGTCGAATGCTTCAAACAGATACCCTTGGCAAATAAATGCAAGAAGCACGTTTACATAATCACAGCTATGCTTGTGATAAAGTTCACTATACCAACTTTACCTGGGATTTATCCCCACTTGATAATGATGGCGACAGCGATATATGATTAGGAATGACTTCTTGTATCTTGTACTGTAAGGAGATTGATAGTAAGACATACACAGGTTACTCCAGTAGTTATTCCTAGATTCAATTTTATTTATTTTTTAACAATTTTCTTTTTCAAGTTATTGGTTTTGTTTGGTACTATGACATATTAGTAACTAGCTATTGTATTTTGCTGTATGGCCCTTGAAAGTTGCCATTGCTCAAGTGTATATTTAAGAGCTTTCTAGTCATTTATGGCCATGCCATTAGTCTTTGGTCTACATTAGCTTTCCTATTTTTCACTTATGTAAGTTTTTTTGTGGAATCTTGTACTGATACTGTACTTTTCAGATTGACCTTACTGCAAGAGGTCAAAATTCATAAATTGCAGCACATTATACCTCAAGGACATTATTTTGTGGAGGGGATGAGGTTATTGTGATAGCCTGTTATCTTTATTGTTACATATTCTTTGTTTCCTCCTCTTCTTCTTCTTCTTCCTCCTTTTTCGCACCTTCTTGAGTGACATGAACAACAACAAAAGTTTAAAATCTCCTACTTAGGCTACGTTCTCTTCAATCTTCATCTTATTTTTTGTTCAGTTCAGTACAACCCAATTTAGTTTAGTCTAAATTAGTTCACTTCAATTTATGTATGAACTTATAACTTAAATAATTTCTTATTCAAATATAGATTTACAGTGATACATGCATCATTGGTTAAGATTACAACGCATACATATGACTAAAAGACAAGTAGAAAAATTCAATTTAGTTAAGTTTAGTTTAAATCAGTTTTCAATTCAGTCTAAATCAGTTCATTTCAGTTTTATTCAGCTGAGAGAATAGACCTTTAGAAGGCATCTTCTAATAGTAGTAATTAGCTATTGTATTAGCCTGTTTAATTGTTACATATTATTTTCTTTTCTGAGTGGTAAGAACTACAACAAAAGCTGAAGAGCTCCTACTTAATAGGAATTGATCTACTATGTTCTTTGAGTATATGTTTTTGTTTTTTCCCCCTGTGTAGGTAATAGTAGTTTGGTACTGGTTTTTAGATCCAAAATATCTAGGCAAATGATATTTGTAGACTTTCCATTGCCAATAGTCTTAATACACATAGATAACATTACACAAACTAATAGGTCGGAACTATCACACAAATTCCGGAGTGTTAACTTTCGGAATAAGAGTAATAAACGTCTTATTGAAAGACCGGAGCATACACCCACTCTGGAAAAAGCGCAGGACAGCAGTAGAAATGTATGATCCAACAGTATCCCAATGGGTTTGAAAAAACTATCCGGTCCTGGTGATTTATTGTGACCAAGACTAAACATCGCTGTTTTGATCTCCTCTGGTGTGAAGGCAGCTTCAAGTAGTTGGTCATCATCAAATGATAGCCTAGGTGAGAACCCTTCAAACAAGCCTAACCAATTGAGAGTAGAGAAATTATGCGTTCCCCGGGAGGAATACAACTCTTGGAAGAAGCAAACAAATACACTCTTTGACATCTTCTTCTGTAACCAAATTGCCATTTGAATCCTGTAAAAACGAAACCTCCAAAAACCATTTTCTTTTAACTGCTTTCTGAAAAAAGAACCGGGAATGACAATCCCCAGGCATCCCAAGTAACTTTCGCACGTTGTTTCCAATACACTAGTTGATCAAGTAGGCGTTGATGTTCAGTTTGCTGAAGTAAAATCTCATGTATAATAAGATGTGGATAATTCACAACCGCTGAACAGAGAGGGTTTTGTACTTCATTTTGAGACTCAGAAATATCATTCCAAAGATGCATGGAAAAATGACAGTGATTAATACACCAATGCAACAGTTGATCACGAACAGAAGAAAGACGACAGCAAAGCCCAAACATAGGAGAACCTGCAACATTGGAGGACCAATTTTGTGTGATTAATTGGTGAACAGCCGTGTATGAAAGACACCAGTTATCAAGCTTTATAAGGTTCGATGTCGCTTATGCAGTAGTGGCATAGTATCAACAATAATAGCAGCATGCTCTGAACCTGTGAAAGGAAGATTTATTTAGAAGTGCTGATTGGGCAAACATGTCCAACCAAGAAGCAGTACTGTAAGCTCCATCAAGCCGTCCATATATTGCATGAGGAAGCTGACGATTGTTTGTCCATGTAAATCGGGGACCAGAGAACGGCACATCAATGAGTTGAGCAGTGAGCCGCCAAGACATGAACTCATTACTTGCTCTATTTGTAGGAGATCCACCTAACTTATCATCAATAAACTCCACTCGATTAAAGTCACCAAGAACAAGTATACTTCGTATTTTTTTTTATTTTTTATTTTTTTTATTTTTTTTGCTGTCGCAGGAGGTGTCCTGGGCCCCGAGATATCATTCCCCCGAAAGGTGAGGCCAAGTTAAACTCTCCCTCACAGGGAATAAGCCTGTAAGCACTTCTTGAATCTTATCCCAGATAGAAGCATGAATCTATTAAAATCAGGCTCGCCATAAACAAAGATCACACTCCATTCATTATGCTTTTTATCAGTAATATTACAAGCGAGGAAATGTTGCGACTTCACAAAAACCAACTATAATCCACATGAACTTGCTTTTTACAGCTTCTAATTGTATCACACACACGACCCCAAAATGTGGTGAAGAATAACCTTGACAATCCAAACAACATCACTCTCTTTACAACCACTCACAAAATTCACCCAAGAAACAAGAGGAAACTCCCATCTCTGCTTCGGCACCGTCATCACAAACGATGACACCAAAATTCCAGCAACAACAACCATTGGCGAATCGACGAACAATCTCGAAATCTCATCATCTTCGTACACCAAATCCATGACATCCAAACACGCCTCAAAGCTCACCATCTCCCCAACCCTAGCCACCGCCTTGAGCTTGAACAGCATCTCCTCAAGCATCGCAAACGGCGAAGAATTCATCGCTCCGATCTCGAAATTCACGCATTGGAGGAACACCTTCTCGGCCTCCAAGAAATCGCGTTTGGTGAAATGCTGATCGGAGATGTGATTATCCGCCATGGATTTTAGGGTTTTGAGGTGGAGAATGGTGGATCCGTGAAATTTGGTGGAGATCCAGAGGGAGATTAGGGCAAAGAGCTGAAGATTGGATTCTTTGATGGGATTGAGGAGCCAATTTGGGGAATTGGAGGAGAGAGAAAGAGAAGGGAAGAAGCGATGGGAGAGGAGAGAGAGAGCAGAGTACTTAATCGCCGGAGAAACGCCGATATCGGCGGCGCGTTGGATCAGGAACGCCACCGCGCCACGGCGGAGGTGGTGGGTAGAGTTAGAGTCGTTCAATTTCATGTATAATGTCTAATGTATCTCCCGCGCTCTATCTATGAGCTTGCAATGTTTGAATGTGGAGTTTTAAAAGTGGATACCTGAATTTTTACCAAAAAAAAAAAAAAAAGAAGAAGAAGAAGAAAAAGAGTTAAAGTACTTAGGTTAATTACTAATATTTGTCAATTATTGCTGCCACTTTTTATTTTTTAAGGCATGAGTATTATCATTAATGGAGGCCTAAATTTTTACTCTAAAGTATTTATGAAAAAATGTATCTTGATTTTGTATATGACATATATCGTTGTATATATATTTAAGCAATTATTCTTGTATGAGGTGGTCTCATACATGAGGCTGGTACTTGGAAGAAAAAAAATGTGGTACTTTCAATACTTGATGGACTACAAGGTACCACATTTTCTTCTTTAAAGTATCAGGTCTCATGTATAAGATCGCCTCATAAAAGTTTTTGTGATATTCAAGAATACTTTTTTCTTTGTAAAATTCATTTTCGAGGTCGCATTTTGAGTTTTTTTTCCCAAAAATATAGAAGAATAATAAATAATTATTTTTATGAAAATCAGAGAGAGTGCAAATTTTGAGTTTTGGAGCTTGAATTTTAAAAAAGGTGATTTAAAGACCACTATTGTTAAAGAGTGTCAATATTTGATGAATGAGTAGTTTTCCCCTACTTTTGTGTGGATATCTTGCCTAATCTAAGCTCATCATTTCCCATTGGTGGAACGTTACATAAGCACATTGTCATCTTGTTCTGTTCATATGTAAGAGGGTTCCTCCCCTCCTTCAACCGTTTTAAAAAAGAAGTTGATGTTATGCACCCGCATTTATTGCTTTATTTTAAAAATTGGGTTCTATGTCGTGATTGGTCCCCAACGAAAAGACGACATCCTTTTGAGGCCAAATTCTTAAAGCATCTTCGAAAAGAATTTCATCGAGTTCAAAGGATTGCAGTCAGCCCATAAAATGGGTTAAATAATGAAATGATCAATACTAGGCTTCTAATCACTCATCGAGTTCAAAGGATTGCAGTCAACTCATAAAATGGGTTAAATAATGAAGTGATCAATACTAGGTATCTAATCAGCTGCTTGATTACCCTCTAGATAAATATGTTCACCACAGCAAACTATAGCTTGGCCTGCGTCACCTTCTCTATTTCTCCTATGGTTCCTTATTTCGGCATCAACATCTATTTCTTTCCTGATTTCCTTATTTTGTACTATCAACATCAATAATTCAATATGTTGCTTTTGAAATATCATCTCTTAATCTTCTTTTCTCAAAATGAAGAACAACACTTCCCCATTACCATTCAAAAGATTACTATGGAAACATGTAATTCCATTAGGCAAAGCTATACCAATTTGCAGAATTAAAATGATAATCCATATCAAAGAATAATGATGAAGATCCAAATCAAAGACTAGTGATTATTTGAACTACAACAGAGAAAGAGCAGTGATACTCCTTTCATGTTATACAGGCACCATGATCACTACTAAATAATGAAAATATCAATATCAAACTAGACTATATTGGGATTGAATAGGTGATTTGATATATCAGGCGAGTACTGGACAAACAAAAAATGGTACTGTGTAAGCAAAAGTTAGTACTGGAGTGGCACAAGGTGAGAAACAAGGGATGCTAGTTTTTAGGTCGTCAGTACTAATTTTTGGTTCACCAGACACCAATACCATTTTATAAGTTACCTCATAATCAATTCGGTTGGAATAAATATATGGTGGCTATTACAAATAATCCATAACAGTAACCTAAAACAAAATTGATTATATTTGACCATAATAATTCACAATTACTACAAAATTTCTTTCTTTTTTGCGCTACACAATACATGAGTAATAGCCTATATAGAGCACCTAAAAGAAGACTTCAGCAAAATTATCTGCTGCTCGATAAGAGCAGCAGGAACATGAAATATGTATACGAGCAGCAACAATAAGTATGTCGAACTAAATCTGAACCAGCGCTTCATTCCCGACCACAGCTACAGTAGTTTCACCCCTATGAGCTGTGCATTGAGAATCCGCAATTTTTCGAGCTCCACAGTTTTCCACCATTTCGAGAATCAAACAATGGGAAACTTCTGTTCTGGCCACTTTGGGTATGCACGCTTGTACAGGCTCATACACAGAGTATCATTCTGCTGAAGGACCCCGTTCAAGATACATTTCATTGCCCCTGCAATCGAATATAAACCATAGTTATCCAGATAGTCCACCAATCAAGGAGAAATATAATTGTGCTGCTGCACAGTTTTTAATAAGGATTTAGAGCCTATTTGGCCTACTTGAGTAGTTTCTAGGTTTTTTAGTCTCTCCCTCACAAATCTCTCCTCCTCTCTACCATCCTCCTTCACTTTCTCCTCTCAATGAATTATTAAGAAACCAAAATGAGGCTAGTAGTTGCAATTCTAATGGAGCTTCGATAACTATAGGGGCCATTACTACATTCATTTTAGTTTCTTAGAAACTCTTGAGGCATGAAAAAGAGGGAGGCGGATGAGGAATGAGACCGATTGATACCCAAAGTCCTAGAAACTAGGCCAAACAAGTCCTTAGAACTTTTAACAGCAAAATAGGACGCCAAAACATCCAATTCAGTTCGAAAATATCATGCCCAAACTAAACACTAGCTTCAGGCTTCCACTATTCAAAGAGAGTGAGGAAATGGTGGGCAGTAATTACTCTCTGTTCATAAACAAGTGACCATTTCGTTTTGCGAGATCAAACTTTGACCATTAATTTCTCTCAATTATAGAGCCAAAAATTATAATAAAACAATATTATGAAAGAGCTGAGGGAGTAATTTCATATATTGTTATTTTTTTATATTATTTTTTACTTGATAGATTGAGAAAAATTAATGTTCAGAGTTTGAACTCGCAAAACGACATAGTCACTTATTAGTAAATGGAGTGCCTTCCAACCTCTGTTTGGTAATACAGTTAAGCTACGCCAAAAGAAAAGAGGGAAAAAAAAAAAAAAAAAATCAATCTCCAGTTTCATCCGGAGGGCGGAGGCCAACATCTATTGCTTTTGTCCTAAGATTCCCAATCCCATCTAACCTAAACAGAGGGCAATTGCATCTACAAGTTTCCTTTTTTCTTTTTTATATTCTTCATATATAGTGTAAAAACATGGCTAGAATAGTAACTCTGTTCTACACTAATATACCACACTTCGGAATATTAACTCTCCCATGTCACCACTATACTCTGCGATGTTCCTCTGTCTACACTAAATTCCCAGAAGATTGAGATTTGATGCTCCAAACTTGATGCTGTACTAGGCAGCTGGAATACTATCGTTAAAATATGTTTGCAGGAAGGAGGAAGCAATAGTGTCCATAAAAACCTGAAGATAAACCAGATATAGGCATATGGATTTTCGGACAGAAACATATCAATAGTATTTTCACTTTCAGTTCATACCCATGACTAGTCAACAATAAGCACACATTTCAAGAAATACTTATGGGTAAGGATTATATATCTATGTGAAATGATGATGTTTAGCCTTTGTCTTAAGAAAGTCAACAATAATTCCAGAATATTTCTTGATATAAAGTGAACATATATGTTGACAAAGAGGGTGTCACAAAGGACAGTATACACTGATATCATGAACAAAAAAAGGGGATTCAAAGAGTTACGTACCGTGTGTACCAACAGCCTCCTTAATACGGCCACGGCGTCCACATTTAGTCCATACTTCTACAGGCTGCAAGATTCAGCCATTTTGAATAAGCTACAACAATAAAAGTTAGCCTACTTTTATTAACATGTACAGAGCAAGGTAACCGTACCTTAAACCATTTTACATCTTCAGGGTGATGGAACATATATCTGACTACGGCTTTAACTTTGGATACTCGTTGAGGGTAACTGCATCAAAGTATGACACAAATCTTAACTGATAAGGCATTATATTGAAAATATGAAGAATCAAACCTAGCCCTATATATGGATTAACAACACAATCATATGCACTATACGTACTAGGAAATCGTATATAACTGAAGTAAAACATTCTCAAGACTGGCAATGAGAATCTTAGACACTGAACAATAATCATGAATATATTGTTGGGTTGTCTGCAGCTAAAGTGAAAGTCTATAGAAGGTAGGTTACACATATCAAATAAGGCTATGTTTGGCAAAACAGCTAGCTTTTAGCTTTTAGCTTTAAACTTTCAGCTTTCAGCTTTCAGCTCTTTGTGTTACTCTCAGCAACCAAACACTTTGTCAGATTTTTTTTTTTTAAACAGCTACAACTACCTCTTTTTTTGAGAAG
>BSSO01007718.1:0-10750 GCA_030267885.1 Mesembryanthemum crystallinum | reverse complement strand
AGAGGTTTTGGGGGGAGTAAAGTGATTTTAAGTAAACAAAAGTAATAAGGAAATGCATTTTAGTATAAAAAAAATAGGATAAATGAACTTTTGATCACCGGCGGCGCATTTTTGGGCCTATATGTGCTTTTGGTCCATTAAAAATACTCATTTGGCATCGGAGTATTTTTAAATACCCAAATGGCGATGGGTGGTTATAAAAAATACCCATCTGGCATTTTGGCGGAATGAATATGTGTTCATTAACTAACACTTATGAATCTGTAGTTATATTGTTATGAATCTATACAATATAACTATGAATCTATAGTCAAAATCGATTTTTTTTTCAAGAAATATAATTATTTCATAAAGAAAATAAAAAAATTTCAAATTTTATTTTTGAATAAGTTATAAGTAGCCGTTCATGAATCTACGGTACACCGGTTATGAATCTATGTTCAATAGTACCAAAAACAATATATNTTTTGTTAGGCGCGTTGGCAGAGCACCCAAAAATTTGCGAATTTTTCCTTATTATTATTATAATTATTGTTATTATTTGTTCCAATACTACGATGCTAGTTGTTTGAAAATGTGAATCAATTAAGTACGTAGAAGTTTGATCATACGTCAATCATAATGTGAACCACAGTAAATATGTAAATGAACAAGGAAGTTGTAGAATGCTTCCATCTACTTGTTTGTTTTCTTCACCCTGCCATATACTTGTTTGTTTTCTTCACCTTGCCATTCATGGTAGATGTCACTCTTTGCTTATGCCGGAGTGTATGGGAGTTGCCATTAGGATGCATAACCAAGCTAGTTGTATTATTATTGATAAAAATCAATTTATTAAGACTCTGTTTAGTGAGTAGTATGTTTTTATCGAACTTTTCAAATTTCAACGAGTTTTACAATGTTCATCTAGAGTAGTTTACTTCTTCAATATCCTTGGTTCAAGATGCTCCTAAGCTGGCATGGATCATAAGTACATTATGATATGAAGATAATGCCTTGCCTATACTGTGATTTAACAGCCCTAGCCTGATATAGTCTAAATCAAACAAATCTGTGATAACAGGTGTGAATACACAAGTATACGCCACAACTTTCCAAATCTCAACCCCCATTGATCTTTGTCTTTCGATGCCTTTTACAAGTTTTCTAATACAACAGAGTTCACAAATACAGTAGTCATATCCCCAAAAATCAAGAAAACCAGAAATTGGACAACATTGTTGCTCTGCTGCATCACTGTTCAATAGCAGTTGTTACAACAACATGTGGATTACATGGAGAGGCAACCATTTTATAAGATGTGCCTGAAGAAGTTGTGTGTAATCAAAGGAGATTTGCTGCCAGAAAGACATGCATAACATTGATATGTGAAATAAATAATGAAGCAGTAAAAAAAAAATACATTGAAATGTGGGAAAATTTATGCACACAAATGAAAGTGATCCAAGTCAGACCAGGATCGGGGTTGGTCTGTGTTGTCTATAAGCTTGTGACTCATACAGATATATCTTTACCAAAAAGATTAGTTATTCCCTTGGCAGGGTCGTTTTGTTTGACAAGGGATTCCCCCACCAAAACCTGCAAAGATTGGATATATTTCAGAAAAATGAGCAATAAATGTCACGTAATCAAAGAGACTTCTAAACTATCCATACAAAGAAAAGAGACTTCTAAAATAGAAGACAGACTCGCCACAAAAAATTTAGGATTTTTTGCGAAACACTACCTTTTATCATGTCCACTTTGTGAACAACTACCTTTTAAATTTTTTTTTGCGAACAACTACCTTTTAAGATGGATTTTGTTGTAAATTGATACATTTAGCCAAATTCAAGCCAAAATTTTAGTGAAATCCCCAAAATACCCTCACCCCCCTCTCAGGTGATTCACTAAAACTCTAACTTTATCTATACTCGTGAAAAGTACCTTTACACAGTTCGCATAAAATAATATAAACTTTCTAAACCGAGCGCACGGTTAAAAAAAGGTCGAGCATTTAAGTGAATTACATAAAGGGAGGTAAGGGTATTTTGGGGATTTCACTAAAAATTTGGCCTTAATTCGGCTAAAGGTATCACTTCGCAACAAAATCCATCTTAAAAGGTAGTTATTCGCAAATTTTTTTTTAAAAGGGAGTTATTCGCAAAATGGACATGATAAAAGGTAGTGTTTCGTAAAAAATCCAAAAATTTAAATAGAAAAAGCTAGGAGACATCACATAGTAAATTTGTGTTTTGTCACATGAAAATAGCAAATATGCACCTAATGTAAGCAAGAGAGATAATTCTTGCTGGCACAACAATTCGGTGTTCCTACTCAAGTGCTGGATAGTTAAATGGTTTCCCTTGTTTAATCTCTTACTAGTGATATAGAAAGAAGAAAGACAAAAAGAAAACAAAAAGTCGCCTGCTTGAACGCTTGTGTATCAACAGCATCAAATCCCCCATTTAACAGCATATTCTTAGACATACTTGAAACTCGCTTGTGTTTCATAAGCTAATGACAAAGTAGCTAATAAGACTTAAGATCCATAGTCTACAGGATGACCTTGTAAAAAAGACGCAAACTTTTGTGTAGGGGAGGTTATTGCAAGATAATGTCAAGCTTTCTCATGACATGTACAGGTAGTGTCACTAGATTGTATAATTTGGATGGTGGTTCAGTATAGAGCATTAGCAACATCCAATCCAAAAGGGGAAGAGATTGAACCACCCAATAACATTTTCCATCAATGAAAGAGGCCTCATTATGAAAATGTTTCCAGAACACACTATAATTTGGAGGGTGGGGGGTTCAGTATGGAGGATTAGCAACATCCAATCTAAAAGGGGAAGAGATCGAACCACCCAAAAACATTGGAGGGTGGGGGGTTCAGTATGGAGGATTAGCAACATCCAATCTAAAAGGGGAAGAGATCGAACCACCCAAAAACATTTTCCATCAATGAAAGAGGCCTCATTGTAAAAATGTTTCCAGCACATGCACGCGTGTGCACACACACACACACAAGAGCAGATATAACAGAATGAAATAATAGATCACATTGCTGGAAAGATATCTTCAACAATACCTATAAAAAAATCTAGAAAATATAATATCCAGCTATAAGTATTCAGAAAAGATAAGATTGGCAAAACTCACAGCTTTCACACCAGCCTCTTGCATGTAACTAACATCGGCAGGACCAAATAAGCCAGACTCTCCGACCACCTGAAACCCAATGACTATTACTATTAGCAAGGAGATAAAATAATAGCTTATTATCAAGCCAGGAAAAACTATGAGTAGGAGTACAGTAAGAAGAGAAGGCCAATCCAAAAATGACTACTACGTCAGCCGATAAAGAATGCTTCCACCCAAAATAGTAAAATTCTAATAGAGCTTAGGTAATGATTGGAAACCAGCATACAATCATGTCTCCGTCATGGATGATATGTAGACGTCTTTCATCAAGAAGCTTCCTTGTATTGCTGATATCAAGCTTGAATGTCTCTGTGGAAAGGAAGTAATGTAGATCTTTAAAAACACCTTTTACATAAAAATATTATCTGCACTACACTCAAGTAGCGATGAAACAAATAAGTAAGTTCACAAGGAAAGGAAAGCTTACCAAGGTCACGATTGTTGATACTAATAAGTTCAATGTCCTCAATCCCAAGAACACGATCCATTTCCCTTTTATCATGCACCTTATGTGCAAAATATATGTAAATGAAATGCTTCGTATATTGTAAGAAAAAACACTATACATACAGATTTCAATCAAAAGCAATAAACTCAAATCCACTTTTAGTTTAAAACAATTCTATGGCATAAAATAGTATCAGACCCAACCCATAGAAACAACTAAGAAACTCTAAAAACATCATATTGATGCAGGAGGACTGAAATGGTAAATTCTACTTATACTAGGCTAGTTCAGTTACTACCGTTCAAATAGAAGTATGGGAAACAATGGTAGTGAATGAGAAGAAATACCTCAACCAAAGCTGCCAATCCCAATTTCTTGCATATCTTTGTCATGTATATAATTTCTAGATCAGAAAGAACGCCAGCTATTAAAAGAACAGCATCTGCACCTTTAATACGAGCATAATATATTTGCCAAGCATCTACTATAAATTCTTTGCATAGTAGAAGACACTGCAAGACCAATTATGTGAGCAAAATAAATTCAGTTCTATTTTATGGTGGACTCAATTACTGAGTAATAAAAATATCGGAGAACCGTAAAGTACATACCTTAACACCAGCATTCCGTAATCCATATGGCTTCCAGATTCTCAAAACCTCTCTGTATCATGAACAGAATGAATTCAGTAATACACCAAATTAGCATTTATAAACGAAAATACTGGAAAATAGTAACAGATAAGTTTACCTTAAAATACTTATCATCTGTCAGAACACTAAGACATGCAGCTCCACCTTTCTCGTAGGCTTTGGCAATTTCCACCTGTCATGAAAGAATAACATCCATTTTATCCTACTCATTGTTGGTAAAAGTTATACTGTCATATTGTCAGCATTGATCGCACATGCACCCACTTCTCTGTCACATGAAAATGCATGTAAAAGTGAAACCAATATGGTATATGTTGCCTACCCCTCTGACTCTTCAAATGTTGACCAAAACAAATGTTTTAACCAAGCATCAAAGCATAAAGACATTGTACATATGGGGTTTCCAGAAGCAGGATGCTGATCATTCATTTCTTAAAGTCCACAGTAGGACTTGTACATGGTCGGTCACTAATATCCTTTCTCAGAAAACAATCAAAGTTATCATATGAAATGTACTCTGTTGGAAAGTTAATTGTCGAATAATTGTGCAGAGGAAAGTGTTCAATATCAATGTATTTTCACCAACAATTTACAATTGACTATGTACACTCTAAGCTAACAGTCCATAGAAAGGCATAATGTAGAAACAGACTCGGGAGGTAGTATCTACACCACAGCCAGCTGCCATTTGCTAGAAAAGTAATGAAGAAGCCAAATGCAATGAAAATCACAAAGAAAATACATGCTCACAGTCAGAAACAATTTTCTAAAATTTCCCTACAAGACAACGACCAAGAGAACACAATGTAATGAAGGGCATCCACAATTCATCCACAAACAATGATGCTCGATAAATAAACAAGCACATATAGAAGTGATGAAAAAAAACACAAACATATTTCATCTTCTGATATACTCCTATATATATTTTCTCTCACTCATTCATAAGTGAAGGTAATAAGAAAATTGAAGCAGGATAAGAAAGTACTTTCACCGGGTTGAAATCTTCTCTTAGGACGCCTCGACTAGGTGAAGCTTTTTTTTACTTCAGCAATCAAACCAGGCATTCCTGTTCGCAATTAAGCTACTCTTAAAGCTCCAATAAAATCTCTAGCTGGAGGAGCACTATCAAGAGCTTTTTCTAATGCATCAAGAGGCCTTCTCTATTTCAGCTGATGAGACAATTCAGAAGTATAAAAAGCCACCCAAGAAAGCAGGAATAATAAGCAAGAACTGGGTGAAGAGTGTACTTGTGAGACTTCGATATCCTTGTACCATATGATCTCCTCCAAGATGTTACGAGGAGTCTTGAATTCATTTTGTATTTGGAACTCGAAAGGGCCTACGTAATCCGGAGGAGGTACTGTTGGTGGCCGTCTTCTAATATTTATTCACTGACTCGCAGCTAATTCCTCCTGTAGCATACTAATCTCTCATTCTTTAACTTTGAGAGCATGTTCTCGAGAATGACTGATCGATGAGATTGTTGGAGATGCATCCCTAGTGTCAGACTGCAGGACACATTGAAATTACTTTCTAATTGTTTGTGCTTCATTACTGAAAACTTAGGAGACAAAGAAGAAAAACGTAACAGACAAACGAGGCCTTTACTAGAACAATTTAATCAATACCCAAGTTCATCTCAATTCAGAGTGTAGAAAGTTCCTCAGTTTCCTCTTGCAGACCAAACTAATTGAAAACTTAAAGATTTTTATTTTCTATAGCTTTGCTATTCATATATCCACTCTTCCATCCCAACAAATTTACTTTTCCACATTTGTACCCACTTAAGTTCAAACGCATAAATCCACAGCGCTTCCAATCACAACAAGGCTAAGTCCTCTCTGAATCTGCCCAATTCCATAAATCAACAAAATTGCAGAGCACTATACTAAACAATGATCATAGTAAAATCCAACCATTGTAGTGCTAATTAGGATCAGAACTCAGATACAAATTCAATCACTCAAAACAAAAGGGGGCATACAACCAAATGCAATGAGAAATTAATCAGAGAAAATCAGGGGATAATAGGAAAAGAAAAAGCTGAAACCTGCTTAGCTCGGACATGGAGGGCGGCGTTGAGTTTTTGAGAATCCATCGAAAAGCAAGGGAACTGATGATTTAATGGCGAATTGGGACCTCCAATTGAAGGATTTTAAGGATTGCGACGAAACCCTAGGGCTTAATGCTGATCCTCCTATCGGTGACATAACTCCTTCCATTGAAAATCAAAAATCAAAATGCTGCTTCAATCGCAAGTTTTTTTGGACGCATTTTGCAAATTCAAAAGAATGGTAGTAGTAAAAATTAAGCAGGTTGCGGGGTGGTTGAATGATTTAGAGGGTAATAAGAAGGTGGCTTACCCTTTGTTGGTTTGGTTCACACCTGATTCTGAATGATGGGAATGGGAAGGCTTACCGACTGTGTAACGGGAACTATGATTGCCCTCCAAAATTGGAAATTGAACCTTTCAATTCCCAAGACTTCAGAGGCATTACATTAGGCAACACTAGTTTTACAGCATCTTCTTTACACCTCAAATGACTGAATTGAAAATGAACTTATTGCCACTGAAGTGAACTTATTGCCACTGAACTTAACTTACTAAACTGAACTGAATTTATTTTGACTGAACTGAACTTATTGCGATTTAATTGAACTAAACTTAACTTATTGGGACTGAATTGAACTGAAGTTTAACTTAATCAAAACTTGATGTTATCATCATCATCATCATTATTGAGAAATAGAATGATGGATAAATAAGCAATACAATTCAGGCTCATTAAAATTATGATTTTAATTCTTTGTTTATACATGTATACACTTTTACAACTTTAATAATAATAATAATAATAATAATAATAATAATAATAATAATAATAATAATAATAATAATAATAATAATGGAAAATTTCAGTCCGGTGACCTGGGGTATAGCGATATTTCACTTAGGTGACTCGAGGTTTACATAATATCTATGAGGTGACCTCCTTTTCAAAGTTTGGTGCAAATCATTTTACCGGTCATCGGAGCTGTTAAAAGTCTATTTTACCCCTATTTATTTTTTGTGTTTTTTGTTAGATTTAAGCACCAAAAACCTAAAAAAAGAAAAGGAAAAACAAATTAAAATTACAAAAGGAGCTAAAAACAGGGGCTAAAAAATAAGTGATATTTTTAGCTCCAAAAAATAGGAGGGTGTATTAAATTTGTCATTTTTTTCCTTTTTAAATCGCTTCATGATAAATGTAGTTAAAGTTGAAAGGATAAAATGGTCACAGAAATTGAAGTTTTACTTATTATATCTGAAATGGCTTGTCCACGTCAGCTTCCGACAACCGGAACTACACCGGAGGTCACCTAAGTGATAATAGTTTGAAAAGTAGGTCACCTCATAGATATTATATAAACCTCGAGTCACCTAAGTAAAATATCGCTATACCCTAGGTCACCGGACTGAAATTTTTCCTAATAATAATAATAATACATAAAAGTTGACATTAACTTATTTAATTGTCGAAGATATATTGTATTATTGTATTCATTTTCGTACTATTTGACACTATTATCAATGATATGTCGTACATTAATGTATGATATTGCCAAATATAGGCTTAATGTCCTCACCTATTTCACAAAGTAAATGCAACTTACTACGGGGTTTTACTTAATGTGTCATTCAATTCGTTTTAAGTAGTCCCCATTTAAAGTTATGATCTCCATGGGAATATAACTCCCCGAAGTGAACCTAACAATTATCAAGGTTTTGTTCATTTCTGTGAGAGAATAGTTATCTGAATGGCTCAACCAATTGGGAGCTCTGGCGTATCATATACTCCATCCGACTTAATATCTCCTAAGCATTGTCCATTTTGGTACAACTTGGAATCTCCTAGGCATTTCCTTTTTTAGACTAACTTTTACACAAAAGTTACAAGTTTGTCCTTACTCTTTTTGGACTCACAATTTCCTTCAACATTCACAACAAAAGAAAAGTAAGGGCATTTTGGACATTTCAACACTTTCTTAAAATTTGGTCCAAAAAGTACTTGCCTAGGAGATATTGAGTCAGATGAAGTATATAGATAAGTAAACAGTACATAAGTACACAGTTGTGGTCCTCCTAGAGTTTTAAACAGACTCATACTCTATTACGCCCCCCTCAAGCTGTGCGGGCGGGTGCATGTACAGATTGGACTTATGATACACAAAATTGTTGCGGAGATAATGCCTTGGACAATATATCAGCAAGCTAAAAACGTGTGAAATGTAGCAAACCACCAAGTTGCCATGCGAAATCCGTTCACGAACAAAATGATAGTCAACTTTGATGTGCTTGCTACGGTCATGAAGAACTAGATTTGCCGCGAGATAGGTAGCACTGATGTTGTCACATAAGAGGCGAACAGGTTGGCGAAGAACTATGCCCAGCTCGGCCAGAAGCTGACGAATCCAAATAGTGTCAGCAACAGTATATCCAATGGCACGATACTCCGCTTCAGTGGAGGACTTCGAAACTGTAGGCTGTTTCTTACTACGCTAGGAAGATGGCATACCCAGCAGTGGATTGAGAACTATCGGGACAACCCGCCCAATTAGAATCAGAGTAAGCCACAACTAAGGACGGGTTGCAGTTGCGACGAAAGTATAGGCCATGATCAGCAGTGCCCTGCAAATACCTGTAAATACGCTAAATAGCACGAAGATGAGTAGTATGAGGCGCATGCATAAATTGAGATACCACATTAACAGCAAAGACAATATCAGGCCTAGTCATAGTCAAATATTGTAAAACACCTACCATACTCTGATACTTAGAAGGATCAGCAAGTAACTCACCATCGTGAAGAGACAGTGCAGTACGGGACATAATGGGAGTGCGCACGGGCTTGGTAGTGTGCACGTGAAATTTATTAAGCAAGTCCTGAACATATTTCGAAAAGAGAATGCTCGAAGTATTGCGCACTACCTGAATACCAAGAAAATAATGAAGGTCCCCAAGATCCTTCATGGCAAACTTGCGAGATAGCAAGGAGATAAGGTTATGAACAAGAGACGAACTACTCCCGGTTAAAACAATGTTATCATATAAAGCAATAATATCAAAACGAAAGTACCAAAATGCCAAATGAACATGGAGGTATCAGACGTGCTACAGATAAAACCATGCGACAATAGGAAACTGCTGAACTTTTGGAACCAAGCCCGAGGAGCTTGGCGCAGACCATATAATGACTTCTTAAGGTGATACACGTGATTCGGGAATTAGGGATCAACAAAATCAGGAGTTTGAGTCATGTAAACTTCCTCCTATAAGTCACCATGAAGAAAGGCATTCTTAACATCCAAGTGACGAATGGGCCAGTTGAAAGTAAGATCCAGGGACAAGACTAAACGGACTGTGGTGGGGCTTAACTACGGGGCTAAAAGTCTCATGGTAGTCAATGTCAGGGACTTGAGAGTTCCCACAAGCCACCAACCGAGCTTGAGCATATCCCAACAATTGGTGGGATTGAAGCAAGGCTTTAAATTGAACTTTCGACGTGATATAATCGTCAACCGAGGCCAATCGAATAGTCACCAAGTTTGTGACGTTATGGGCAAAAGACCCATGAAAAGGGCCTGGGGGAGCACCACCGCCGTTGTAAGGACTCACGGACTGATTCTGGAATGCCGGAAGGATCGATCCCTTCGCACCCTTGGAGCTAGTAGAGGACCCCCCCTTCGTAGTGGGACGACCCAAGGAACCAAGAGGGAGGTTTGGTTTGGCCGCATCCCACGAGAGAGAAGGCGATGATAGGTGGGAGTGGACGGGCGGCAACTGGGTTGCAGGCGCTGTGGAGAAACCAGGCGGCGGCGGTGGGGGGAATTGGAAGCCACTGATCGTAGCAGGGGGTTGAGAACCCGACGTGGCAGCAGCGGTGGTTGAGAATTGGACGGCAGCGGCGGTCAAAGGCTGGAGTGTCGGGCGTCGTGACAGGGACGGCAGCAGAGGTGGTGAGCGGTGGGTTCAATTCGCCGAAACTGGTCGAGGAACTCATCGTGGCTAGTTTTTTGTGTTTCACGTGAAGAAGATTGGAAAAGGTTTTTTTTTTATTTTTGAAAAGGGAAAATCTAGATGTAAACTAAGGTCTCTCAGGTAGGGATGTCAATGGGTTGGGTCTGGGTCGGGTCCACCCAGACCCAAACCCATTTATGAATTTGGGATTAGACCTAGACCCATTGGGTCTCAAAAATTAGATCCAGACCCAGATCCTTTGGGTCTAGTGGGTCTGACGGGTCCTAAATGGATCTCGGCCACTTATAACTGACTTTTTTAAAAAAAATTAATATTCTAAATAGAAAAGAAATTTAAACCATAAAGTTTGTGTGGAAAACTCAAACTTTTATTACGAATACTATTGCTATTTGCATAAAGTCTTCTACTTTACTTTGGATATTTTAAAATTTATTCATATAATCA
>BSSO01007717.1:0-10750 GCA_030267885.1 Mesembryanthemum crystallinum | reverse complement strand
CGCAAAGATAGTTTTTGTCAAGCATCTTTTTCTCCCCTTAAAGCTAGTTAGTTTGCTCTTATTTCCTTGCTTTCACATGTGGGACACAATCCTGAGTTCAATATTGACACTAGTAATCAATAGATTTATGAAAGTGATCAAAAAAAATTGAACATTACTTTTATTAATGTATGAATGCTCTTCTACTATTGTATTTACAGCAAAGAAAAGCATTGCTGGAACTTTTATCTATGTTTAATCAATTATCAGCATACTCTTCAATTTTCCTTGTACTACATTTGAAGCAGTGAAAAACACACCCTCTCATTGCTCCAACACCACTTCTTTTTCCTTTTCATAAATTTTACATATTTTTATCACAAATATAATTTTTTTTAAAAATATCCAAAATGTAATCCCCACCCCACCCCCCAAAAAAAACATAAAATTGGGCACCCACTTTCCCCTAGGTCTGCCACTGTCAACATTACATTTTTGAGTTGATCATACTTTGAAATGTGAAAACTTTGAGCACAAGAACAACATTTTGAAATTATGGCGGTTTTTCCAAAAATGATATGCTATGCATATGCACATCTTGGGTTATTTTTCCCATTGGAAAAAGTCTTGAAGCTAATGGATTTGGTCATGCTTAATTATTTCATAGGAGTGGCTAGATCACATAGAAGTAACTTGTAGTTTGTTTTCTTTTCATTTTGGGGTTTTGCCCCTCTCTAATTGAGAGAGCTTTACAAATTCATCAACAAAATTCATTAGTGTTATATCACATACTCATCATCTTCTTGTTGAAATATTTATATCCATCACCCATCATCCAGTAAAAGGTGCAAGACAAATCTATATACACAACTATAAAACATTGGAAGTTTGATAATGAATAGAAACAATTAGCGAAAAACTTTAAACAGGGCAGCTTCTACCTAATCTATAGTTCTATTCTTCCCCAATGTCTTCATCAGTGATTGACATTAGAGGTTAATTCCAAATACTTGGGTTCTTTATTGAATCCCTCAAGCAGTACCAAGCTCTCCACGTAAGTATCCATAAACCATATCCTATGGCGATGGCTTCTTGCTATTAGCTTCTCTTGTAGCTTATTTAGATCATATGAGCAAACCCCAATGAGATTCATTCGGAACAAAATCTCATCGTTCTTTTTCCAATATAAGAAATTTCTCATACGAAGATTTATTGTGTGCAGTTTCCTCCAGGATGGCTCGCGTGTGCCACAGCTTCCCCACGCCCAAACATAAACATGTTCATAGTATATGTCTAAGAGTGCCAATGATTTGTTCAAAACCACTAATTTTCGGCTACACCTTTGCTCGTCACATTTAGGCAACTCAGTGTAAGTAAAGACTTCGCTTGACAGATCAAATGAAAGCAAGTGAGAAAACTGTGATATCGAGGAATCTTCCCTACACCCCATGCAATAAATTCGCCCTTTGAAATTTCTTTTCGTGCAAGAGATCGAATACAATCTACTAGGAGGTAGAACACTGCTCATCTTTGGCTTAGACCACGAACCAGTTCCACATAAGTTGTATACTCTGTAACAAAAATCATATGTAGTATTAAAAGCTACAATCTTGTAATTGTTACTTGATGAGTCAAACCCGAAAGCAAAATTGATATTCTTGTCACGATGCGTTCCATCAAGTGAAATCTCTAAAGTTTTTCGAATGGAAGGATTCCACAACAGGATTTGATTCGGTTGCTTATCATCAAACAAACCACCAAATTCTTTGTGCATCAACAAAACTCCATTCACATAACCCACTACGCTAAAATCATATAATTCCTGGAATTTCTCGGTAGATAAGTTGAGTTCCATGGCCTTCCTAAACGTGTCACTATTACGAACCACGAGTTTCTCTTTCATGAGTATGAGGTCTCTTTTCCGTTCGTATTCGTCGGCTAAGAGGTATTTAGCCTCAACGTTATTCTTGTAACATCGAAGGTGAAATTCAGCAAAAGTAGGATGGGTAATAAGAGAGTACCATGATTTACAAACGCACCTGAATCGTAATAGAGATTTCACCGGTAACCGTGCTAATATCTCCGTCCATAATTCTATTGGTAGAAAATCCACCGTCTTTTTCTTCAAAGATCTCATGATTTTAGGAAGCAAAAAAAAAAAAAAGGCAGCGTTAGATTATTTATCTGGCTTATACTCTCCTGTGCCCAGATCTTTCCAACTTGTTAGGCAAGTGTTCCTTTTTATTTTGCTTATTTTTTGGGTAACTTAGCTAATCCCGTAGAAAACTTCCATAAAACTACAGATTAACGTATAAAATAGAATAAACAATAAAATTCTACTCCCTTTCAACGAAACTTGTAAGCACACACCAAGGTATCCACGGTCAAGGCGTCGACAACAATAACTAATTCCCTCACTTTGCAATCACTACCTTGCTGCTAATGAAACTCTACTTGTAAGTTTCCAATGTGGTACTCTCTTTCAAACGAAGGTAATTGAGTCATAGGAGTTTTTATGGTAACGCCAACAAATTAGTTTAGTTTCCGATGTGGTACTCTCTTTCAGTGAAGGTAATTGGGTCATAAGTGTATTTATTATAAGCCCAACAAATCGTTTGGGTTGGGCCCAATTTAGCTTTGATGAAATCCAACTACCTGAAAGGCCCGTTTATTGAATGTTAGAAAGTCGGTAGTTTTCTCTTTCAATTGTTGTGGCGTCTCTCTGCACCACGCCACACCCGTGAGAATAATCAGAGAGAGAGGAGAGAGAAAGAAGAGCTTGATGCAAAAAGCACCGATTATTTCTTGAGTTAAAGTTTCAATTTGATTTTCTGGGTTTGGTGATAATTTGGAATTTGTAGAAAGAGGGAGGAAAATGGGTAGCCCAGAACCCAGCATCGATGATTTGTTCCCAGAGAAGAAGCGCATCAGGAACCCTTTTGTTCCAATTGGTAATTTTTCCACTCCCCAGAAATTTGAATTGTATCATTCATTGTTTGAACTTCTATTGTGTTAATTATGGAGTATTATTAATTTTTTTTTTTTCACTTGGGTCTATTCTATTGAAGGAGTGATTGTTCTTTGTGTGTAGATTGTGGGGTTATGGTATAAATTTTGTGTGTTTAATAGACTTGGTGAAGCTTTAATTTAGATATGTTTTTAGTGGAATTCTTAATGCTAATTTCGTTAAAAGTTGAATGGGGAGGAAATGATGAAGATGGAGGTTTGAGCTTGTAGACATAGACTTGAATGGAAGTTTGCTTGGGTTATTAAACAAAATTTATCAACAGGTGACATGTATTGTTTTGAGGGAAATGTTTTGGATCTAGAAAATACGGTTTCGAAGACCTTTGAGAGGTTGGGAACAGGGCAAGTATATTACCAATTGTTGGAAAAAATGCATACCATGTTGCTGGATTCTTAGAAAGCAGTACCAAAATTGATTTAGATACAATACAAATCGGCAATTTTGTTTATGATAAAGTATGGAGAATGTTAAGCTGATCACCTTTTTGGATAGAGGAACCTTCAATATCGATAGAGTTGCTGATAGCAAGCATAGAGGAATTCATCTCTTTCGCTCCATTGAATTAGGCTTTATATGGGTCCTAACAAGGCTGAAATCTATGTTTCTTTTTCCAAGGCGTGAAATGGTGCAGTGCAACAGAATTCAGACTTCACCGGAAATAGAGGGTGCTGAAATAGAATTTTGATTAATTTAAGAAACAAGAGGAGTAGAAGATTGTCCCTCTTTGGCAAATAGTTAATGAGTTTTACGACATGAAACTCAACGGGGAAACTGGTGGTACGAGGGCTCTGTAGTTTATTATTGGCTGATTGATTATGGTTTAGCTGTGTGTTTCCATTTGAATGACTTGGTGAGGTCATAGTTACAACTTAGGAAGCATCTTCGTCTACTTCTCTGAATGTTTGCTTAGGTTACCTACTTTTGTGTATGGGTAAGACCTTGTATGGAAGAAAGATTTGACAGGTGAAGGCCAGTAAAACAGGAAGGTAAGGTTGGATTAGGATTTAGAAAGTTATGAAGTGAGGTATTGAGACCCAATAATCTTTAGAGTATTTAAGATTTTTCTTGCTTGCAAAAAGCATCATTTGTGGATATTTTGAAGTCTAGAACCACAAATATTTTTCTAGTTGGCAATTCACTGCAGCGAGTTGTGTAGTAACAATTTGCTTGAATTTGATAACCAACCAAATTTGTTTTGTGGTGTTAAATGACTTGATCAATGAACCCTTTCAACAATTCCTCACATTCAGCTATCCATCTTGTTTCTGGTTTAGCCAAAAAAAAAAAAAAAACAAAAACAAAAAGAAAGCTATCCATCTTCTACCAATAGAGAACTATAGTATTTGTTTAGTGCTTTCAACTTGGATTGGAGCCTTGCATGTGGCTTGTAGTGTACCTTTGTCATTTTTACAATCCAATGGCCCAGCAAAATTTTCTTCTGATGCCTATCTTTTGTTTGCCTCTGTGAAATGAGATTTGATTACTCATATACTTGTTGCTTCCATTTCCCTGATAACAACTTGGATGATGTTTTCTTAAGCATCATAACTTTTAACTGTCAACGGAGTGATGCATGAACAGATGATTCTCAAACTTGAGCATCCATTGGAACAACCCTTTAATTTTGCTAAAACCTGAATGTTGTGAGGTCTTTCTTATGACTTTAAACTAGATTTTGTTTGATTTTTACTTGCCACCACAGCAACCCCTCCCCCCAGAGAAAAGAAAATGCACACACAGACAGAGTGACAGACTTGGGCAGCTAATGTTTTGAAGTTTTATTTGACATGAGGAATGATTGTGAGTCATTGTAGTAATATAAATGAAGATACTAGGCTATCCAAATGTTCAGCTGCATTTCTTTTAGAATTCCTCTCCCCACATTCACTCCTTCTGATCATATGTCTATTACTGTCAACAAGCTCCTCATCTAGCATCTGCTAATTAATGATTCCAGGACTGACTCACAGCTGCTAATTCTGACGCTGTGTTTTTCCTGTATTCATCTTGTATTGTTTTAGTCACTCACCTGATAAATAGAATAGGCATCCCTGGATAAGTACCATGACGAAATTTAATGAAACTACTAAGTGAACTGGCTTGCCCATGTTCAGGTCTGGGGTTCAATGTTCTCAACCATACAAGTATCATTGTGGATAGCTTGTTGCCAGTGGAGCCCTCATTGAAAACTCATAGTTTGATGTACTATTTCACATTGTATAAGAAGTAGAGGACAACTCCATGAAGCACTTGATTTTAGTTCCCTTTAATTCGGAGTTGGAAATCTGCTACCTATGGCCTCTCTACACTCTTTTGAAAGTGGATGTTCATTGGACATCTAATGTCCTCGCATTCTCTCACTTCTAAAGATCAAATTATGTGTTGATTTGGGTTTATTGTATTTTCACATGTCAGTGAAGTGATATTGTATTTTTTCTTTCAGGTGCATTTATGACTGCTGGAGTTCTAACAGCCGGTCTAATAAGTTTTAGGCAAGGGAATGCACAGTTGGGTCAAAAACTGATGAGAGCCCGTGTGCTTGTCCAAGGTGCCACCGTTGCACTTATGGTAGGCACCGCTTACTATTACGGAGAAAGCTTCCCCAAATTCCCAAAGTTCCCCGACTCCTCTTGAGTATACATGGCTGGTTCGTCATCATTACTATCCTTGCAAATCCAGGATGCCTTACGTTGAGCTACTTCCTGAGAGTAGCGCTGACCTGGTTATTGCTTTGTTTTTCTGAATACAACACACAAGTAGCGTTTGAGGGATCTTGGAGTCCAGATTCAAAACATAAAATGCCTCTTTGCAGTGTTATTGGATTTTGCTTGTAAAGGGAATACTAGTGATAGATTTTCACCCAATTTGGGAGTAAAGAGTACTTGATTAACAGGTTTGTAATAATCAGTTTCTGGGGTGGTAAAACTGGTCCTAAAATCGAAATCTTTACAGGTTATACTGTTACACATCGGTCAGAAATTGACCTGTGATGTGTAAATCCAAGTTCAGGAGGATGTAACATGGTAGATCTCTCGCCAGAATTTCACCCGTCAAGATTTCTAACATGGCAAGATCTATTTCAAAATGCAATTCTAAGTGACCAGTCCATTATTAGCAACAACAACAACAACAACAACAACGACTTGGTGCATCTTAATTGCTATCTTAGACAGCCGTTTTACTCCTAATGTACTCAAGTTCTATACTTTTTTTTTTTTTTTTTGTTTGTTTGTTTAAGAAAGCTATAAAATTATATCAATTCATAAAAAAATACCAGTAGGGAACTTGAGTTTACCAAAATGGTTATCTAAGATTGATAATGAGTTGAATAGAGTATTCTATTTGTTTATTTATTAATATATATGCCATCTTAATTTGTTATCGATGATAATTTCATCTTCCCCGTTTAAGAGTGTGTTTATTCACCTCATTTAATTTCATTTTCACTTCAGTTCAGATTAACTACTTATTTTTCCTCATATAATCCTATTACTATATTTATGCAGTATCCTTTAATTTAGTACTTCCAGGCAAAACGAACAAGGGAAAAAAAAAAAAAAAAAAAGAAATTACCGAACTTAATTAAACTGAACTACCTAACAGAAATGCAAAATTGGTGAGATGAAACAACCCATCATAAAACAGACAACACGAATATATGATGAAACTGGAAATTACCCGACTTGAATGGCTGGTTTTGTGTGACCGTACACGTTGCTGAACATAGTTATTACACGTACTGTTTGCTGTTGGGAGTTCAATAACAACAAGAATGGGTCGCCATTTGGCCTCTTTTCTCTCTCATAACATAATTCACCGTTTCTGCAAAAACCCAGTGATCGTCTGCTACTCTCAATTTCTCCAACTGATTGCCTCTTTTTGGGTTAGTCTCTCCTTTTCCTCTTCTCAATTTTCTTCAATTTCATTTTAGTTGATGGAAATTTATGTGAACTGTTTTTGATTATTTTGGGGGTTTTGTTCTGTTGCAAGGCTGGAAAGTTTTCCCCTTTTGTCATCATTTTGTTGTTAGCAATGGTTTTTTCATGAAATTGTTCATATGGGTCTTATTTTATGAGGTTGAATTGGCAATTACCTGATCGATTAGAGACCAATGATCACCAATCATGCTTGTATTAGCTATGAAGGAACATGGCTAAACGAATGAATAACTGTAATTTTGGGGAAGAACCATGAAATCTTTGACAACTCAAAATTTTGCAAGTTTGATCTTACATATCAAAGGATTAAAAAGAATGAATGGAGCTGAGAGAGTCTATGGGAAATGCCCTTGCCTCATTGTTGTGCCATTAAATGCTCTTTGTGATCCTAATTGAAGAACCCTGATGTTTGTACTCCAAATTGATGTCAATTCGTTGTACTTTGTGTTTCTTTGGTTAACAACCAATTGTGGTGAGGAAGTAGAATGTGCAGATGTTTCTGCTTTTAGGATTTCTTATATGCCTGTGAGGCATGAGACATGGAAAGAACGTGTTCGCCTTTGAATTTGGTTGCTAGATATTGCAAATTAGGGCCTGTAATAATGTAGTCTTCAATGAGGAAGGCTGAGGTTTGCAGCTACTTTGGGGATTGGTCTTGAACTAGTTGTTTGAGCTTCTTCCTTGTGCTTGTTTGCATGAGCATGAGTATACTTAAATATCATCTTCTCTGGATTGGTCTAGTGATTATACATCACTTGCTTGGTTTTGACGCTGCCTTTAGAAAATCGGCAGTCTCTTCATGGAGTTTGATCTTTCTTTGAAGCAAATTATGCTGTGTTGTCTATTGGCAATATGTTAGATGTTTCTCTAACTTTGTTGTATGGCCTGTGAAGGTATGCCTTTTTCTTAAGAGGTGATAATATAAGTGGGCTGCATAGGAAACTGTGTGGTAATCAATGATGTTGGAAGCTTTTTGTCATTCATAAAGTTCAGGAGTTTTTAGTAGTATGAACAGAGGGATTGGATAGGTTATGCAAACAGATCTCTTCACGATAACATTGCCTTCTAGCAATACTGAATTGTTTATCTTATGTTATGGGTTTTCTCACATAACACTGTAAGGTAAATCATCAGTCAGAATGTAGTCGTACTTGGTTACTTGGTGAACAATTTGCGCCTTTGTGGCCTGTGATGTAAATTTATTTCAAGAGTATCCCAAATTTTGCTACAAGATCTTTGGCTATGTGCTGTCTAAATTTTTTAGTGGCTGGTGTTAATAGCCTGTTATTAACAAGTCCTATTGTCATCCCTTGACAAATGCTGCATTCTCCCTGATGTTGTTTGGCCTGGCTATGATTATGAGTTCTCTTCGTGCTGCAGCTACTACTTTCTTTTCTCTTTTTATCATGGCATTGTACGCGCTAGCAGCGGGACCCACACTAGTTTCTGTTGTTATGTAATAATGTGGGAAACAGAAGTATGGGTTGTAGTTACCAAATTGATTTATTTTCAATTACCAAACAAAAGTTCTTGGTTTCTATCATATAATACACTCTGCTGTGTTCATATTTAATGGTAGATATTACAGATGTTATTGAATTTTTGGGATGGAAATAGCTGTTGCTTCCCCTTGTTCTTTCAGTTTGTCAAAAGACATGTAGGTATATATTTCCTGGTAGATTGACTTTGTTGATGTTAATAGTGGAGTCGCTTGTATTTAATTTGTGAGCTAACATTGTTCTTCACGAAAGGTTTGTTAATTGACTTACTTTTCTTAGCTTCTTTTTTTTTTTTTTTTTAACTATTATATGCTTCTTAAGAAACCTTCATATTAGTTGCAGGTTCAAGCACTTCTTGATCTATTATGATGGCTTCACCAAGCAAAAGAAGAGAGTCGGATGTAATGAAACTGTAAGGTTTCTATATACATATTTTACTGCTGGCTTGTATCTAGTTTTACTCTTGAGTAGATGTGATTCCTTTTGTCTTGAGCTCTTGACTTCCAGACTTGTGTTTAGGTTTAGTTCCTCATGTACAACTTTGTTTTTTCCACTATAGATAGGATCTGCAATTGGCTTTTTTTTTTTTTTNCGCGTCTTTCAGCTGAGTAAAATGATTGTTATGCATTTACTTCTACTGTCAAATCAGAAGTTTTATTCTGTTCTCTGAATCTCCTTAAAATATTGAAGTACATATGTCATTAGTCGTTTCCTTGTCGTTTTTCAATCCCTCCTGCTTAAAAGTGATGCTTCACTCTTAAAAATTACGGTACATGTTATTGGTTTCTCACATCAGCCTCCTTGTAAAAGGATATCTCAATTTAATGCAAGACCATTGTTGATGGTCCTTTTTCTTTTCTTTTTTTGTGCCATCCATTTTGGCAGGATGATGAGTGATTTCAGTGTCGAGACAATAAATGATGGAATTAATGAGTTCAATGTGATATTTCATGGTCCAAAAGACAGTATGTTGATGTGCTCTCTTCTCTTGATTGTTTGTCTGCATCTCTCCCTCCAAGGAATCTTCTTGCTTCTGTCACAAACAGCCACGTAAGGGTAGAGCATGTTTGGAACATGTTCCAAAGGAGGGTGAAACATTCTTTTTTCTTTAAGTTTAAATAACAGTTAGATTGTTGTGCTTCAAAGTAGATATTGTATTGTGGTTACAGGCCCCTACGAGGGTGGGGTATGGAAAGTTCATGTTCAGATTCCGGATGCTTATCCTTTCAAGCCTCCCTCAACTCGATTCGTGAACAAGATCCTCCACCCAAATATTGATCAGTAGTAAGTTCACTTAATTTTGGAGCTGAGTTCTAATTGTTTTCAGGGGGTGGATCAGTTGTTAACTGACAATATGCATATTTCCAATCTTCAGCTCTGGCTCCATATGCTTGGATGTAATCCACCAATCATGGAGTCCTATGTTTGGTAATCATCCTCTCTTTTTGTTAGGATGTGTAGATGATTTTTCAAGGTTTTTGATTTTTTTATCTTATTGTTTTCTTTATGGAGTAGTCACTCTCTGCAGGCTCTTTTCTTTTTCTATGTTCCGGTCTTATTTGATTGTGCCTATCTTCGCTATTTGTCAAAAGGACTTGCAAGTCTTAGTAACTTTTGCTGTCATTAGTTGAATGAGTCTGTTTTGATTGCAGATCTTGTAAATCTATTTGAAGTCTTTCTTCCACAGCTTTTGCTCTATCCAAATCCTTCGCATCCCCTTAATTCTGATGCTGGCGCCCTGATGATGAGGGATAAAAAACAATATGAACAGAAAGTTAAAGGTAAGAGACTATATGCAGAATTGTATCCTTTTGCTCAATGTGTGCTCTCACCAGAATGGGTGCATCACTCTAGAAATGGCAAATGGGTTAGAAACTCATTATCCTTGAGAAACTTATATTTGAGCTGAGCATTATTAGGAAGTTTCCTGTGCTATTCTACTGTGTTTAGCATCATTTAGAAGAAGCCCGACATCATCAATGAGGCAAATTTTTAGTGCAGTCATGTTCTCTGATGCAATATTGAGCTTAATGATGGGAAGGAGGTTTTTAAGACCAGGTTAGGTGTTCATAAACACAAAGCTTGTGATGATGTATGAAGCATTTCTTATCACCAGTATCAAAATGTGATTCAGTCACATATTCCTTGAGCAGGGTGGAACGAGTAGTTGATAGTAATAACTGGGTACTAGAAATAGGCCTGCAAATTTCTTCTTCTACATGATTACAGAATTCGTACTAGGGTAATGATAACAAAATATTGGCGTTGTTTCTATACCCTTAATACTTGATCCTTCTATTGAGATT
>BSSO01007716.1:0-10755 GCA_030267885.1 Mesembryanthemum crystallinum | reverse complement strand
GTGATGAATCTACATAATCCTGAAAAAGTGATGAATATGTATGTTATGAGTGATGAATATTTATGCTACGAGTGATGAATATGCACTTTCTGAGTGATGAATTTAGTAGTTCGCATAGTTCGCATATAAGTTTAGTTCGCACTGGAACTTGACTCTATATATATATATGTGTGTGTGTGTGTGTGTGTGTGTATATATATATAAACTTTAATTTGCTTCATAAGGTACTAAATATTTTATATAAATACGTGAAGATAACATTGGTAATTGCAAAATCAAAACAGTAAAGATTTTAGTGGAACAGATGGAGTAGTGTTTTTAATAGGCTTACTTGTGATGAAGCATATAATTGTTAGTTAGAAGGAGCTTATAACCAGCAATATTCTCAACCGCGAGATTGTTAAAGAATCCAACAAGCCCTGTAGTAAGCCCGATAAGAAGAGCAAGAGTCCATTTAAGAAAAATATACTGAAATATTTCAGATTTCTTCCTCGACCTCCAATCCTCTTTAACAAGTTCATTTTCAATGATCCTGTATTTACAAAATAATAGGTAATAAGCTTATATATGTGATTTTTCATTGGAAAAATATGGCAGATATGAACTTATATTACATTCTATATCAAGTACACAAGAATCTCATACGACATGTAATTGCTCAACTTGTATTTTACTTGTTGTCTAGAATTTCTTCAGATCTCCAGCACTAGTCCAGAGGTGTGCTAGAACTACATGGGAAACACAATCTATGCCTTGGCATAGAATAACTCTTCAAATGGCAGCTCGAGACCATTTAGCTATTGTTGACAACATTATGGCTAGAGGGATGCAAATGCAAGATAGGTGTGCTCTTTGCTGTAATGAGGCTGAATCGCACAAACACATTTTCTTTGCCTGTTCTTACAATTCTATAGTCTGGAGGAAGGCCCTTAGTTGGATGGAAATTTACGGAGCACCCAAAAATCTCAAGCAGGAATTGAAGTGGTACAGGAAATATGTTAAAAGGTAAGCAGAGACGGCAGAGGTTCAGAAGAGCAATCCTTACCGCTGCTGTATATATTTTCTCTGGAAGGAGAGAAGTGATAAGCTATTCAGGGGAACCCATAGATCTCCAGAGCAGCTCTTCTATCTGATCCAGTTTAGTGTGTATCTGAGATATTACCATGTTTATGGCTCACAAGATCAAGTATAGTGCATGATTTGTTTTGTAGTAAAGACATTCTGTAGTGCTTCATTCCCCCATCCTACACTGATTTGATGTAACTAAGTCTGTAGGACATTCCTATCGCTCACTCTCTTGTATAGTGACGTTTTTCAAAGAGGGTACTATATTGGTGTCCCTTTTGGCAAATGGAATATACTTTCAATGTCCCAAAAAAGGCAATATTTTGAGGCGTAACTGAATTGTTGGTTAACCATATAGATATAACCAATCACTATTTTTTTTTTTATAGGATTACCCAAATAACTGAATACCATTTATATTTTCATGATTTTAAAAGTACCAACTTTACGTCTTTAATGACTTTTATTTTGACTTTTTCAGGGGTAATAAGAAAAGTAAATTCAAAATAGAAAAAGTTGGTAAGTAGTATGTAATAGCAAAAATATCAACGAAACAAAAAGGGTTGTGAACTTGTCATGTCAAAATATTTAACCTATTAAAATTATTGATTTCTATGTTAATTGATGCTCACAAAACTTTGAACCAATTATGAGCCCCCATAGTCGATAATTTTTTCAATTCGGTAAATCTTACATAGCAAAACAAAAGAGAAAAAAATAAGAGAATTACTCACTCGTAATCGAGGCTCTCAATGGGGGAGACATTAGCTCCAACAATGGCTAGTTGAGACGTTTGATTGCTCCTATTCATCATAAGAAGCGGTTGCGTCAACCCATCTTTCTCCTCATCCATGTCTGATCCATTGCGTGACAAAAGTGACGACATTGTCATTGTCACCTCTTCTTCCTCCATCCCATTCTCAAATAATGTCCTCCTCTCTATGCCCAAATTTTCTCTTTCATCCATCTTCCCACCTCTGCCTTCTCTTTCTTTTTACCAGTGCTCTTCTTTTTTTTTTTTTTTTTTTAATCAAATTCTCATCATAACTTTGTTTCCATCATGAATTGGATTTTGAGCATAAATCATACTATAGAAAAGAAAGTATGTAATAAATAATATCCAATGAGGTTCAAAATTTGGAAATTAAGTAGAATGCAATTTGTGTAAAAACAAAATCTGGAATGATTTTAGATTATTTCCTAAATCAGGAAACACACATCAATGATTGCTATGAATTTTATATTGTAATGGGAAGCAAATAGTAACCCCTAGAATATATGAACAAATGGGTGGATATTTCTCCAATCAAAAAAAAAAAAAAAAATGGGTGGATATTTCTTTTCTTTTACTTCTTTTTCCCTTTTTTCTTGGGGACAAAATTTGTGCAGCCGAATTTTGATGAGTAATAGTCTAATAGAGGATTGAGGTTTCCATTTAATTGGCGTAATTGGGATTTGGCAAGTCCCAAAAAAGATGAGGACATGATACCCTATTATATCAATTGGTGATATAAGCATATGTGTGTGATGTATGTTTGAATTACTTTTTTCTATCTTACTTCTATTTTCATTTTGTTGTTTATTTAATTTTCACCTTTTCTCTAAAAAAAATTATTGGAGATTTAAGCAGTTTCATTCCATTTTATAAAGATACCAATATGGAAACCCATGGGTAGAATAGTAACACTATATTAATTTCACTCTTAATCAACTTAGTTTGTCAAGTTTTTTAATGATATTTTACATTTTAACCAAAACTATATATGTTTGTTTTTTTAACATACCCCCTTTTTTTTTGGCAAAATAAAAGGTATTTCATTTCACCAAAATAGGATATTCAATATGTACAAACACTAGTGATATGGACTAACCAACTAGTTAGGGACTAACAAGAGACATAGAATCCCTAGGGTGTTTGCAAAGGTCATCAGTGATAGACATGTAGCACCTTCTAGGAAGGGTATACAAGTAAATCCTCATCATTTGACAGCAAAAACACCATTACAAACTAGATCAAAATTGGGTAACTCTTAAGGTTATGTAAAACAGTATCCCATTTACAAGTATTTCGAACTCTAGTATGCAATTCAATAGCTATATGTCTAATAATCTGATGCAAAGGGATTATTTCACCACCAAATCTCCTTGCATTTCTAGCCTTCCATATATGATAGATTGCAGCAGCTAATAGAAAGGTTAGAATTGCTGTAAATGGTCTCTTACCTTTCAGTTTCCCAGTGAGCCACTGTATTTCAAAAGGCCAAGGGTCCGGTCTTCTCTTGATACCTAGCCATGAGAGTAATGATCTACAGAGTTGGTTGGAGAATTGACATTCAAAAAATAAGTGATGATCAAGTGTCTCATCAGCTGCCTGACATAGGTCACAGGTGGTTTGAATTTGCATACCCCATTTGATACATCTATCAGCAGTGCTAAGCCTTTGGTGGAGTGCAAGCCACGGTATAAATTTGTTTCTAGGAATTAGACCAGGGATAAACATCAGATTCCTCCAAGGCACAACTGGTAGCTGAGGAAGAAGAAGAGTATAGGCTTTGTGGATCTGGAACTTCTGCATTGCCACGCATTGAGTAAGGAGTGTGGCAGGGTCTCCATGCTTTATAAGCCAATTTTTTGCACTCCAGAGTTTTCTAAGAACCCAACTAGCTTGTGTTGGGGGTTCCATATTGTAGATACTTTTCTTCTTCAGGTAGTAAGCATGCAGCCACTTGACCCAAAGGGTTTCTTTTTTGTTGCTCACTGCCCAAAGGAGTTTGCAGATAGCTGCCTTGTTCCAATACTCTAGGTTGAGGACATTTAACCCACCTGAGCTGATGGGTGAGCAAATTCTCTGCCAAGCAACAAGAACTCTCTTTGATGTGGTAAAAGTACATGTCCATAAGAAAACTCTACAGGCTGCATCAAGTAAATGAATAATTTTTTTGGGAAGCACAAAAATTTGAGACCAGTAAGTTTGCACTCCAAATAGAACACTTTTTATGAGCTGTAATCTGCCTCCATAAGAGAGGAATTTAGAGGACCAATTTTGGATTCTAGTGGTGATCTTATCAAGCAGGGGTATGCACTGAATAACAGTCAGTTTCTTAGTAGAGAGTGGAACCCCCAAATACTTGAAAGGAAGTTCACCCTTGGTAAACTTAAGCTCATCAAGGATCTGTTGTTGAGTTGTGGGATCAATGCCAGCCATGTATACACAGCTCTTCTCCTTATTTGCTTGAAGCCCAGACACATGTGAAAAATGATCAAAAGCCATGTAGAGTAGTTTAGCAGAGATAAGGTCACCTCTACAAAAGATCAAGAGATCATCAGCAAAGCACACATGAGTAATTTCCAATTTTGCACACCGGGGGTGGAAGTTAAAGTCAGGATCAGTGTGTAAGGCCTTGAAGCTTCTATTGAGATATTCCATGGCTAGAACAAAGAGATAATGTCACCTTGTCTCAAACCTTTTCTAGCTGGGAATGGGTCAGTTATATGACCATTTAAGATCAGAGCATAGCCTACAGTGGAGACACAGCTCATCAGCCAAGTAACAAATTTGTGGGGAAAACCCAAAGCATAAAGTAGCTGCTCTAGAAACCCCCATTCAATAGAATCATATGCTTTCTTCAAATCAACTTTCATCATGCATATTGGAGATACCCCTTTCCTAGAATAACCCTTAAGAAGTTCATGGCTTAGAAGAATATTGTCAATAATTTGTCTACCTTCAATGAAAGCAGACTGAGATGAGCCTACAAGATAGTCAGCCACAACCTTGAGTCTAGAGGTACGGATTTTAGCAATTAGCTTGTAAAGAGTAGTACAACAAGAAATTGGTCTAAAATCCTTTACATGTGTGGGTTTATCAACCTTGGGAACAAGGGTAATTGTAGCACAATTCACAGCTGATAGTAGCTTATCATTGGTAAAGAATTGAAGAACTGCAGTACAAACATTAGCCTTGACCAAATCCCAGTTTCTCCGGAAAAATTCTACTTGAAAACCATCAATGCCAGGGGCTTTGTCACTTGGGAGACTTTTAAGAGCCTGGAACACCTCTTCTTCAGTAACCTCTTTGGCTAGCAGTTTCTGGTGTTCAAATGTAAGACAAGGCCCTCTCTGAACCACATGAGGATCAATACATGGTATCTCAGTTGCAGAGGTCCCCATAAGTCCCTTATAGAAAGCCAGGAATTCATGTTGGATATCATCAGGATTAGTAAGCTTTTGTCCTTGAGCACTGTAAATAGCAGTGATGTTGTTTTTAGCTCCAAAGAAGAAACACTAACTTGCAGCAAAATTGGAAATGGATGATGAGGAGACAAGCCTCAAAATTCAGAAGAAGAGTGTATATGGCCGCCATAACTGCTTTGATATATGAAGTATTGATAGCTGGAAATGATGTTATCTGGAAGAAAATGCTAAGAAGACCAGAAAATATTATCAAGAGGATCAAAATGCAATTAAGGGGGAGAATTTCAACAGAGGGTATTAAATCAGTGGATAAGGGTTGGTTTGAAGAAATTATGATGTAATTAGTCTATTTTTATCAGATTAATGCAGGGGTTAAAACTGGAGAGGCCCTACTCAGTAGGTACGCTGCAGTTTAACCATCATCCTGCATAGGGAGATTTTGTGAGTTTGTACTGGATGCTGTTTTTTGGTGATCTATTAATAATATTATTACCTTTCACCAAAAAAAAATGAAAATATTTGGTATTTCCATCACCACACTTAATCCAAACAGCTCTAAATTTTTGTCTGAGAACAGATTCATGAATAGCAGACCATTTTTCCAAATCACAAAGCAAGTTCTTCTCAGTGGCAATAAGGCTAGCATCAAAAGGTGTAGCTGAGATACTTCTCTGAATGTGGTTTAGAGATTGATTTCCACACTATTGTAATGTTTTTGGATCTGCTTAACCCCATGTTGAATGAGTTTGAGTTTCATCCAAACTTGATACATAGGCCATCCCTTAACTTTTTGACACCAGTTTGTACTCAAAATCTCCTTGAAAGTAGGGTGATCCATTGTAGCCAAAAGAAATCTAAAGGGTTTTCTACCCTTGAAGTTTTGGTGTGCAACATTTAAGAGGATAGGAGAATGGTCCAAAATGAATAAAGGTAGGAAGTCAGCACACAGGGTACCATAGTGCTGCATCCAGTGAGTGTCACCCAAGGCCCAATCCAGTTTGCTATACATTATGTCCTGTGCTTCATGCTTATTAAACCAAGAATAATCACAGCCCATACTTTTCAACACAGATAAGTTGAGATTAACAAGAGTATCATTAAAATCAATAATCTCATTATTATGCACAGGGTTACCATTCAGTCTATCATCAGGAGAGAGCAAAGCATTAAAATCCCCTCAAATAAGCCAAGGGAGATCAATGGAGGAGTTGATATTTGCAAGAGTAGCCCAAAGAGCTTTTCTGTCACTAACAGTGTGCAGACCATATACAAAAGTGATGAAGGCTTGAAATTGGGAATTGAGGTCAACTACTTTGCAATGTATAAGCTGAGTATGAAAAACAAGAGGTTGTATAGATAACTTTGTAGGTTGCCAAAGAACCCAGATACGCCCCTTTGGATCACAATTGTAGTTATGAGTAAAGTCCCACTGAGGACCCAATTTGTGAAGAAGTTTTGTGGAGTTTCTCTCTTTAATTTTTGTTTTATAGCAACCAATGAAATCAACTTTATTTCTTTGCAAGAAGGATTTGAATTCCTTCTGCTTAAAGGGCTTATTAAGCCCTCTAATATTCCAAGAGACACCAACCATGGGGGTAAGGGCTCCTGTGAAGGAGCATGATCTTCCCCAACATCTCTAAGCAGATGATACTTGTTGCTTTGTATCACATGCTGTTCTTGAGCTGTATGTTTCCCTTTGGCAATCTGATTTGAGTGATAAATAATCACTCATCTACCCTTATCAATCTCTACTTGAGTAGGCTGCTGAGTTTCATGAGTATTGTCCTTGGTACCAGATGTGATAGGTATCATAGTGACAGGGGGCTTAGGGATCCATTTCTTCTTTCTCTTTCTTGGTTTCTTCTTCTTCTCTTGGGCTTGAGGTTGCTCAGTTCAGTAGAAGATTTATACCAGCACTCCTCAGTATTATGACCAAATTTTATACAGTCAATGCAAAATTTTGGTTGCTAATCATACTCAATCCTTTGTTCAAAACATTGGCCATCAGGTTTTTCAACAAGAACAGAAGAGGGAAGAGGCTTTGAAGTATCCATTTCAACCAGAATCCGAGCATAAGAGATTCTAGATTTCTCAGCTGTGAGCTTATTAGTGTGCATAGGGGTACCAAGACTACTGGTCATACAACTTAGAGAATCTGCAGACCAACAGTTCAATGGTAGCCCAGGTAGTCGAACCCACAAAGGCATTACACGAAGCAGCTCATTGTTGAATATAAAATCAGGCTCCCAAAATTTCACAATCATTGGTTTATTATTGAAGGTGTAAGGTCCCTCTTGCATAACAAGATTTCTATCCTTTAGATATGCAAATCGAAACAGGTAATAGCCATCATCATGAAGCAATAATTTTAGGGGTATCTACAAAGTGCCAAACAACCTTAACAAACTTCAACATATAAGTAAAATTTGTGGTATCTCCTAGAACATATCCAATAAGAGCATATTTCCAGAAATCTTCTTCAGATTGCAGTTCATTTTGATTGAGCTTAACTACAGTTTTACCTTCCTTTAGAACAGGCGGGATAAAATGAAGAGTGAGCCCCCAGTGCGACTGGCGATTGCCTCAAACTGAATCTGCTTGGATTTCCGGCGTAGGATGACCCGAGCTATCAGAGAAATTCAACTTACGAGCTGCTTTACCCTCCGATTGTTGTGAGGATTCTGAATCACTTTCAGATAGAACATCTGAGACATGTCCATTCTCATTTGCAGGTGGTTTGCTGCCCTCGCGCGCTAGAGACGGGGGGGATCGATGCAGAAGGAGGTGTAATCATCTTAGTAGAATCAGTCGAGGTTTCAGGCGGATTCTCCGGAGGCTTTTTCCGTCGACCCATTCTCAGAGGGTGCAAGATAGCAAGCGGTGCCTATCGTGTGCCGAGAGAGAAATAGTTAACATACCCCCTTTATCTATAATTATTTGTCACTTATACTATTTGTAGATATCCCAGAAAAATTGGCCAAATTCTTGATAAAGAAACATATATAATGTACTTGCATGTGAAAGAGATGTTGAGTACTATACAAGCAAAATGTTTAATTCCAAAAAAAGTGTGACAACTATCCGATCTGAATGCAGTTTAACTTTACTTGTACTCAACACGTTTGAATACATCGGATACCAGATCGGATCATCAGATCCGGATATTTTTAAATAGCCCCAATATCATCTATTATTGACAAATTATAATGTAGTCTTTTTGATCTCACTTGTCATTAACACACTTGTCACCCTCATCAATTTTAAATTCATCTGATAACATAACATTATCAAATTTCGCATGGCATTGTTTGGGGGCTTGCTTTAATCCATAAAGGGATTTACAAAATGACAAACTTTCTTCTCTTTTCCTAGAATAATAAACCCTTTGGGTTGTTCCATATAAATTTCCTCATCTAAATCACCGTTCAATAATGCACTTTTACATCCAATTGATGTATTTCAAATCCATTCAACACAGTTATTGCTAATAGCATGCGTATTGAAGTAATTCTTATAACTGGTGAACATGTGTCCAAATAATTAAGGGCGCCTTTTTTGCTGTAACTTTCAATCGGTCTATCTGCTCTTCTTTTCTTTTGAAAATCTAATTACATCCAAGCGGTTTGTAACACCCCAACCTCTACCACAGGCTACGGACTACGGTGCTACCAAGATCTGGCTTTCCTAGTTTAGGACTGACCACACAGACCACTACAAGTCTTTCCAACATGTTTTGTTTCACTCGCATGCTCGTGAGAAACATCCGATGAGGTTACCCATCCTAAATACTACTACAAGCCAAGCACGCTTAACTGTGGAGTTTCTAAGGAATAAGTTCCCTGAAAAGAAGATGCACCTTGGTGATATGAGTAGTACCCATAAACGATTTAAGCTATTCTCAACCATCAAATTCTTGGGGTATTACACGGTTTATTTCCAGGAGACAAGTTCACCACTTCCTATACGTGGTTATGCAGTATGGATTTAATTTCACATTTAATTGCCTCTTTCCAATGAGCGGCTTCTGGCGATGCCATGACCTCTGTAAACACCAAATTTTGACTCCATATTTTCTTTTTTCTTTTTTTTTTCATAAAGGGTTGTTAATATTTTTCTATGGCCATTTGAGTTTTTAAGACATTATCTTTTGTGGATTGGTTATATAATTTGCGAATTAACATATACCTGAAACCCATAATTATCAAAATAATGTTTATTAGCCCAATTCCCATTTATTTTTTAAGCCCTAAGCTTCCTAATCTAAAACCCAACAAAAACAACAAAATAAGTCCAAATGACCAAACACCAAAGCCCAAAACCAAATAAACAAAACTCAAAACCCAAAGGAGGAAAAAAAAAAAAGAGAGAGAGTGAGAGAGAGAAAACAATCCACTCCCCCATATTCCTTTTTGGCTTTTTCCTTTACTATCTTCCTTCCCTCATATTCTTTCAAAGTTAGTTTTTGTAGGGCAACAAATTCATTTTTGTAGCGCAAGTACCCATTTTACCCTCACAATAACACTCTTACCCAACCCCCCTCTCTCTCCTCTTTCATCTCTCTTCACTGTCAGCCACCACTCACCACTCTCTCCTCACAGTCCCCTCCCCCACCCTACTCCCGCAGGTCGTCGGCACCACCACCACCATTACCACCGTGCTCCAGTTGTTCCTCTAATTAAGGTATATTCATCCTCCTTAGTGTTAGAATTCTTCAATGAATTTTAGTTTTGAAATTAAATTATTCAATATATATGGGAAATGTTGAATCTTTGTAATGAGTTATTTATTTATTAAGTTTTTTTTACAAGTCTGATTTATCATTTTTAGCTCAACCCAGTTAGAGCTGACGAATTTTAACGGCCTTCAACAGTGAGGACCGTCCAGAATTCTAGGCCCTAAGAAGGGCCATAGAACTATGATGGCCCTACCCAATGAGGGCCATAATTTTCGCAAAGCTTCTCACTATGGAGGGTCATAATAGTTCAACGGCCCTCCTTGGGTACAACCCTCTCCAAGGAGGGCCACAAATTTTGAACGGCCCTCAAATTAATTTTTTAAAATTTTTTAATTATTTTATTTTTATTTTATTTTTACTTTTTTTTTTTTGTAACTTGAGTGTTGGATATTTTATGTATGAATGTTGTTGGAGGCGGGCCAGGCGGCGGCAGCTGTGGCGGCGCAGTGGTGGTGGTGGCCATGGTCTTGGTGGTGGAGGTGGTGGTGGTGGGTTTTCCACCGTTTAGAGCACCTCCAATAAGTGATCTATCTATTGGATCAATTTGGGTATCTCTCTCTTCCACCTCTTCTCCCACCATCTACTTAACCCAATTCACAAATAACACCCCCAATGGAGACCCATCTATTGGATCAATTCTACTTTTCTCTCTCTTCCACCTCACTATTCCACTACATCTTCTCTCTCATAATTTCCAAATTTAATAATTTGATTAGTCTAATATAAGTAACTGTTACATGAAACCGTTAATTAATTACATT
>BSSO01007715.1:0-10757 GCA_030267885.1 Mesembryanthemum crystallinum | reverse complement strand
ATATCTCTCTATTACTTTAATCTCTCACATAAAATTCCCCTTTTATTTTTTATTCCTTCTATTACTATAAGGGTAAATTTGTCTAAAAACACTCACCTAAAATCTTGTTCTCTCCTAGTTTTTGAAAGCTAATTTCGGGACGGAGGTAGTACTATTTTTTTCCTCATTTATCAAGAAACAGCAACAACTAACAGCTAATTTTGCCAAATATAGCCTTAGACTTAACATGTTAATTAATAATCGTGTTATCTACTAATGACCTGTTTACCTGTTTAACCTATTTTTTCTTTTCTTTTCTTTTTTCTGAACTAGTAAAAAATTAAGAAAAACTTACAAATTTACCTAAAAAGCGACCATCTTAAACATATCTAATGTAATTAGATAATCTCAAATTGTTAAATTGCACAAAATGGTTGAATTATGTTACATTAGTCACCTATTTCATGTTAATTGAATATAAATATTTAGTTATATAATTAAACGGGTTGAAAGTAGGTTGTCTTTGTGTTGGAAATCTCAATCTTAACTTAACATGTTTAATTAAACGTGCTACTCGTGATGAACCGTGCTACTCGTGATGAACCATTTAATTAAACGATTGAAAACTCTCAACACTAACCCACTATATTCGTGTACGATTAGTGTCGTGTTATCTTTTCGTGTTAGCTTTTGATAGTTCTACTACTCCTACGTTACCTAGTTATCGGATCGGGCCCCCTTGATGTTTCATTCAAATCTTTGGAACCCACAGATTCATTAGTATCCTATGTCACGTGCAGTACTTGACATTTCTCGTTAATTGATTTAATTTGCTCCCATCATTTTGTGTTTGCTACAAGTACAAAGGAGTGAATTGTAATACTACTAATAGTTACTGGCAAACACATAATCTTGTGTGGGATTTGGCATGTCAGCAAAACTACGGAAAAAATAATGGAGTCAGAAGTAAGAACTAAAGTGAATTTTTTTTATCAGATCTAAGGTTATTAAAATGGGAATAGTTAAAACTGAGGTCAACAGTTTACTATTACACTATACGTTAGGGTACCAAAATGGAATTTTTCCTAGACTAAAGGGGAGCCGCACATATGAGATGACAAGTAATCTCAGAGTCATCATGTATTAAAAGTGAGAATTACTCTTCTAAAACGTATGTAAGATCAGTCACTCTTTTAAAGTTTGTTTATATAACAAAACAAGTTCATACAAAACCTATTAAAAATTAAACTGGTATCATGTTATTTGATGTAATTATACCTACTACTCAAATGACTGGTAGTTACTCCCTTGTTCCTAAATAACTCTACCATTTTTCTAATTTGATTGTTTCTACAAAAACACTACCATATCTTTTTTAGGTAAAAAATTTGGTGGTGAATTACAATTATATCTCCAACTAAACACCTCAAATACCCACCCAATAACTAATGTAGTGGGCGAAAGGAGAATGCACATGCCAAAATCAGCTTGTATTGATTTTTGTGCAAAAAGTAAATGGTAGAGTTATTTAGAACGGAGGGAATACTAACTATTAGCTAGTTTTACTAAACAAATATTGGTATTAATTGATCAAATCAGCTATTTTAATTTAATATAACCGCTTATTAGTTACTACTATCAACCAATTAGAAAATACTCCTAACATCTTTCTATTATCAGTGTGGGGTTTGTAACTTTCTATTCATTGACTTTGAAAGTAATGATAGAGTTGGTCGTGGAGTTAGATTTCATTATGGATGTGATGGGTTCAATTTCCACTAAACTTTTACGCGCTATCATAACACTCGCAATTGGATTATGCACAATCTTATATTTTTTTTTGCTACAAGGACACATGCAATAGCCCGCAAATCACATGCGCCGAGCAAGCCGACCCATCAAAGATGGGTTGACGGACTCAGGCAGAGAAGGAGACCTTCCTTACAAAGAATGGTAAAGGAGGTTTTTAATCTCCCTACAATGAGAATCGAACCCCTGACCATTGGATATTGAGAGTGGAACACTTACCATTTATGCTCCCACCTCATCCTCTCGCACAATCTTATATAGACTACTGGGAGTGGTAGCCAATTGTGTGATAAGTAAATGCGATATGCGGACAAGACAGCAATTAATGAAGGAGTACTGGGAGTAACGTTTCTGCATTTGCACTTTATGATTGATAACGCCGTTTAAACTTTTCTTTTTTCGTGACACCCAACCCAAGTGCTGTGCATGTGCAGTTGTATGTACAACTAAATACTCAATATCAGCAATGAACGTCATTTTGGTTTTCTTTTCTTTTCTTTTCCTCCCATACAAATGTGTGTATTTTGAGTAATCAATTGCCATACGAGAAATGCTATATGCACTTTTATTTGAGAGTGAAATTTACACTTTTATATATCTTTTCTCACTAAGTGAAGAAAAAAAAAATTAATAACTAAAATAATTTATTACCAAATTCCTGTGTCACCTGATAAGATTGAGAATACAAATTACACTCCCAATGTGAATTCCATGGTCTTGAAGGGCTTTATTTTTGTGTGAACTAATTTATTACCAATCATATGCATTCTCAATGTGAATTGCATAACTATGGGACGTTCATATTTATCCTACATTAGTCCAAATTAAAAGATAGTTGGGGGCATCGGAATTACATGGTCTTGAAAGGCTAGATTCATCCCTAATTAGTATGAGACCCAACGTAACGTAAGGTATTAGTAGACCTGTGCATCTTACATGCTTCAAACTCAAATGGCATTCATATGAAGGGTGTATTAGGAATATTACTATTGAATGACATACAGCTAACAATCTGAACTATTGATTGAATTGATTCATTACAATACTCCTAACCATGCATTTTAGGGAAGGCTAGAAGCATCTCATGATTTCTAGCAAAATGTCATATTTAAGTGACAATGAATTGAAGGGAAGCTACTCAAATACCATCTTGTGTTGTTTGTTGTTTGATGATGGCTTAGTTACACTTTTACTAGCGTTATCTAATTAGGAATATATATGTATATGTATATGTGCATATTGTCAACTTTATAGACATAGATTGTTGTTGTTGTTGTTTTAAGACCACGACGAGCCAAATTGAGGTTAGGTTGTCTTATCTTTCAATTTTATTTGGGGGAAAATGGAACAACGAAGCAAGGGAGTCGGTGTATGAGAGCTACCCACCCTACATATTATAGACCCAAACAAACAAGGCATTAACTAATTATATTATACATACAAAAATACCCCTAATAATTAATTAATTATAATTAATTAATTAGTTCCATATAATTAATGTAATTAAATCGTAAAGCATGCCTTCGATAGCCTCTTTATGATTCTGTTTTCGTGCAGCTCACATGATGATCCATTGCTTTCTAATCCCCTGCGTTATTAACTAATGAAGCTAGCTAGCTAGTTCATGCATGGTGGCATGATAATTATTGAAGGGGCAAAATCCTTATATATTGGTAGTAGAAAAATTATAATATACTGAAATGAGACTATATATGATCTGGTCATAAACTAAAATGCCTACCATTGCGTTACAATACTTTTGGGCATACATTTTCTATTCTATATATATAGATCTGATATCGCTAGTAATACGTCTTACAAGTTGCTAAATTTAACCCGATATGATTAGCAAACAATTGGCCAACTTTTATAAGATGGATTTTTCATATTATATTGCTCAAATCAAATTTCATTTTCATCATTATTGACAAAATATTATCGTGAAAGAAAAAGAGTACTTGTGTGGTAGAGTAATGTTTTGGAGGTTTTGTTTATTTATTGATGTCTAGTTTTGACTTTCGGTATAATTAAGACCTCAAATTGAAAGACAAAGCTTAATTCCTTTTGTCTATGAACTTAGAAAATATATACGTGTTATTAATCCATATACACAAAAATATACTTCTTGATGTCATCTTCAAAATAAAGTAGTATCATTAAATTATATTTATGCGTACCAAATCGTCCCTTGAAGCTTTCTTACTCATGCTAAGTACTCCAAACTAGAATATATATATGCAAGTTCAGACTGAAAAAAAATGTCCTTAATTGGATTTTAACGGTCGTTGAATAACAATATTAATACCGGTTCTAAATCTGTTAAGTGGGTTGTCCCACATGGATAAAATTGAGAGTGCTTTGAGGTGTTTATAACGAGTGGAGTTACTTTTCCACCCATTGCCAATTGGTTTTGGGTTGTAACCTCCTCTATGTTATGCACACTCTCTAATAGGCCCAAATTTGAACAACATCATTAATCACCAAGTCACCATTATCCATTGCTATAAGAGGTGGAAGAGCTAGTCACATTTAGCAATAATTTATAGAAGCTCCAAAATATGAGGCCACTGCTAAGTAATTTCAAAAGGAATTATCTGGATTAGTCATTAATCTTCTCTACAATTATCCAAACCTCACATGCATCTCTTGAACCAGATCCAAACTTTAAACCTTTCTTCATCCACAATTCTAACAAACATTTCATGGACCTAGTATAGCTATAGGTTGCTATGTTGGCACTATAGGCTCACGTGACAGAGAGTGGGGAGGGGGGTTAAACTAATTTGGGTACGTTGACTTAATCACAGTAACTAGTTGACTAGCTCCTAAAACTAGATTTACAAAAACCTAATCTATATGATTAGTGCACAGATCCCAATCAGTAATTTAATTACTAACTAGATAATAAATACATGTACAAATTAGTAAAAGTCAAATTTGAAATGTTGGTATTATAGCAGTAGTTATTTATTACTGCTCACAAACAACAAAATAGACTAACCAGAGGATGTTGGTATTATAGCAGGTCAAGTCACGTGCCTCGTCACTCCCCTTCTCTTTCCATTTTTTTTAATTTAAGTATTTAAAGTTTCTTTTATAATATGTTTGGCAAAATTAGCTGTATCTATAACTGGTGTTTCAAATCTTATTTGGTAATTGAGAGAAAAAACAACACGCTGCAAGCTTCAAACTGTAACTTTTACGAGAAATCTAGTTATCAAGCGAAAACTAGTATGAGTAGCTTTCGATAAAATCAGCTGTAGTTATCATATAAAAACTATAGCGGTTGCTTCAAAACTTATTTGATACTGAGTACTTAGTAGATGAGAAAAGAAGTTGCAAATTTTAAACCGTAGTTTCTAATCAAAAGTTAAAAAAACTGCAAACAGTTAACATACTCCAAATTTATTACGAGTAATTTTATTTGACGGGGAGTTTTACTTTACTTTTTAGCTGCTACACCGGGAAACCCGGGGCGTTACTTCGTTGCCAGAGCCAACCTTCACTAACTTAGGAGTATTATACTCACTCGATCAGTCACTCCTCCCATGTGCCTTTCTCTCTCCTCTCTCTACAAATCAAACTTTTCCACCAACACTTGACCTTATATTTTTCATGTATGTACTGCTCTAGTCTGTCAAGAGATCTGGATAAGGTGTGTTTGTGTTGAAGATTTTCCAGCTTGTACTCTGTGCTAGCTTTTCACTCTTTCCCTCCTTCTCAATGTCACCCATCATAATCATGTGTTTATTTTAACTGAATCGATTTGAACCGGATAAAAGTGAATTAAATGAGTAATGAATGTATAATAATCGGAGAGAGAAAAAAAAAACAAGCTTTTAATGTGAAACTGAATTAAATTAAAATGAGAGATTGAATAAGGTGCAATAATGAGAACACCCTAAGACAAACGTTTAATAATGAGATGATGATATAATTTAAGTGGTATTTATAATAAATTTAAGGAGTACTTTTAAATAATTTCGGGGTAATTTAGAGAGCATTATGGATGACGTACTTTTGATCTCAAAACTTGGGAATATTCTATTCAACTTATTTGACTAAGTTGAACTAAAATATAAATTGGTGTTACTAACCTGAATGAAAGTTATTTTGACTGAGCTGAAGTGAAACTTATATAACTAGATTTAATTAAATGATGGTCATTAAAATTATGTAGTCTAAGAGTGAATTTTTTTTGGCAACCAGTAAAGGAAGGTTATTGAAACTTTACCATAAAGTTTTATTGAACAGATGATTACATCATTTATTTTTTATTTTGACATTTTTAGGTAAATTATTTATTATGTTTGGGTGAAATCGAAAACAATTTGGTTCCAACCAAATTGATGAATATACTTGATTTTTTGTATCAAGTTGAAACTAATTACACTTTAATTCTAATCAAACTGATGATATTTCACTAAGTGGCCATCACAAAAAGTCCCCGTCTAAGAGTTCTTCATAATTCAATAAGTTGATCATCTATTTGAATTATTTATATTATATTCCCTCCGTCCCCAACTTTCCTTGACAAACCACTATTCATGAGGGATTTAAGAATTGTAAATTTTGCCTATTTTTCCTTTATTGAGAGAGGAAAAAAATTTGAAAAGAGAGAGTGATTGCAGAGAGAAAGTATAATTTTAAATTGGATTGAAGATATAGTGGAAGGGTGAATAAGGAAGAATATGAGAAAAATATTGGTTTGTTAAGGTAAGTAGGGGACTTGATGTTGCATGGTTTGTTAAGGTAAGTGAGGGACGGAGGGTGTATACAATAGCGATAATTAAATTCCGAACAAAAGTCAAAAATAGGAAAATAAAATAAAATAAAAACTATGAACATGCATGGAGTACCAAACAATTTTATGTTTAATATCCATTTTGGGTGTGATAGTTCAGTTCGCTCGCCTTGAAATACATGAACTAAATTTACTTGAACTAAACAAAACGACCCGAACTGAACTGAACGATCTGAATAAATAGTAATATGTGAGAGAATAAATGAATCATTTGGATCAAACGACCTGAACTAAACAGAAATAAACGACGGTATTGAATTGAATGATCTGAAGTAGGATTCGATAATAAGGTGAAATTTACACACCCTTTTAATATTGATTTATCAACTTCTTTTCATACTAAATTGCAAGCAACATGCATAAACAAGTCAATTAACTCATATTAACTTCATGACCTCCTTTTAAGCTCACATATTTTTGTAAAACCATATCAGAATGTTTGTTAATAAAACGCCATACTATATACTCCCTCCGTCCCCTATTTACCTTTACAAATCATCAAAAAATTTGTCCCCTTACCTACCTTTACAAACCAATTAAATCCCCGTATCTTCCCTAAATTTTGACTCCACTATCTCTTAAATCTAATAAAAAAATTATATTTTCTCTCTCCAACTCCTGTTCTCTCCTAAATTACAAACACCCACTACACAATGATTTAATATTTTTTTTACCAAGGGCAAAAAGGGTATAAAGTTTCCTCCTAAAATCTTCTACCAAAACTGGTTTGACAAGGTAAAGAGGGGACGAATGGAGTATACACTAACACACCTTTTATTATTTATTACTCACCATTTTCTATCAAAAACCGTTTTAAGTGCATTCATCATTTGTGTTTGTTGAGATGTGTTTCATGAAAGATAAGCTGTATTTTTTGTAGTGACCTTTTTTTTTTATTTTTTATTATTCATTATTTTTTCTAAAGATTGGTTGACAATTGTATTTAAAATTACAGATTCTACTTAAGTTAAATATGCTATGTATCATGATTATACTTTGTATTATATTATCGATGTGGAAAAAGAAGAAGAGAAATATTCCAAATTCCAAATTCTCAATTCACAATCAAGTCAAGGAGTGTTCATTTTAAGTCATATTATTTTAGTTCAATTCAGATTGATTAATTCAGTTCAAATATTTTCACGCAAATTGAACACACCAACAATTTAGTAAAAATTTATCTCAAATTGAATGTGAAGTTGTTGAAATATCTCGAGTGTCCCTAAAGAGAAGTACTATTAAAGAAATACAACAGCGGGTGTAGACGATCCACAAAAGATACCCTCCCCAAGAACCAAAATAATATTAAAAACATCTCCTCGGGATCGCCAAAACCATAAACAATTCCAAAATCCAATAAAACATAAAAAAAAATCACACAGAACCAAAAAAAAAATAAAAAAAAATAAAAAAGAAAAATCGTAGGTCATCGATGTATATACCAAATCGTCTCCTTATACACTCACGCACTCAACAAAAAAAAAAAAAACAACCGTCCAGTGACAACACCTAACGCCGTTAACTCCCCCGCCGCAACGCCGTCAACAAAACGCCGTTTGCTCCCAGTAACGGAGAGAGAGAAGAGAGGAGAGAGAAAGCAAAGCAGTGTATAAAAGATCTTCACTCTGCAGTAGAGAGAGCCTTTTTTTTAGAGAGAGAATTTGGAGGATTTAGAGAGAGAAAGAGAAGGAGTAGAGAGAGAACAAGGAAGGCAGCGCCTATCGCGCGTCAAGGCATTTTTCCCCGCATTTTTCTCTGCCATCCAAACAGTCCCTTACTCAGTTCAACGCTCAGTTGAGCTGAATTGTGGTTCTTCAATCGGAATTCAGTTGAAGTGGTAAGTTGTTGTTGTTGTTTTTGTTTTGATTCTGGTAGATCTCGTGTTTGAATCGTGAAGTTCTATTGAATTATGCGTGATTTGTTGTTTATTCACCTGAATTTCGCATAATTCTATCGTTATACGGTTCGTAGATGCATAATTCTGCTTTATTCATCTGAATTTCGCATAATTCTGCTTTTTCCATCTGAATTTTGCATAATTCTGTTGATATACGCGCTCTAGATGCATAATTCGACGTTTTCTGGATTGTTTTCTTCGGAATTTTGCATAATTCTGTAGTTATACGACGTGTAGAGGCATAATTCAGGTTTTCTGTATTACAGAATTTGCAGATACTGAGTTTTAGGAGAGAGAAAGTGAATGCGCCTTCGGATCTTTTCATCTTCCCGCTTGTTGCGTATTTGCAGTGGTATGATAAGTTGCATGAGTTGGATCTGAAGAGCAGCTGGATTTGAATCCGAAACGTTTCAAGTTTCGGAGAATTCAGCAGATTTTAGAACTTTTTTCTGCTTCATAATTCTGAAGCTGAAAAATCAATTAGAGCATAATTCAGCTGGAAATTTAGGTTGTTGTTGATGGAGCTCCCTCAATCCCGTCCTTTCGGTACCGCACAAGGTAGGAATTATGATTTTCAAACAAAGATATAAAAATATTGATTAAAGTTTGTCATCGTGTTTGATGATTTTTATTTTAATTGATTTGATACAATTTGTTNTTTAGGTAATTATGTTTTTTTTTTTTTTTAATTTTTTTTGGAAGTACAGCGAGAAAAGCTACCCATGACTTTCTCTCTCTATACACGCACTCATCTCTACAGCAAGATCCAAGGCCTTCTCACGGTAATTTTTCTTTCTCTCTCTATCTACTTTCCAGAAATATTTTCGTTTTTGTATTTGGTTCAACCTTTTTTGTGGGTTGTTTTGTCCCTTTATGCATGTGATTGTTAGAAATAAAAATTAGTGGCACTTACTTTATCCCACAATTATTAAGCTTAATAAGGAGGAGCATTTTATTATTAGCCTAATCAAGAAAAGGGATGCATGTGAGGACCAAGCCATTTTCGCTAACAAATCACATTATTATTGTGATTGGATGATAGGGATACTAATTTGTATACTAAATTATCATTGTACACCTTTGTATCTCTTATTTTTCAAGTAGATCCTAACTGATGTAGACGGGTTTTGAATTTAAGTCTCGGGTATGATTTTAGAGATCTTACTTGATCAAACGGGTTCTAATTCGAGTCGTGGGTGACATTGTTGGAGATTTTACCCGCTAAACTAACCGACTTCATAAGTAGAACATTCGAGCTTTCGGTTTGAATTGATGAGGTAGTTATCGTCCGGATGATGATGATGGTTGCAACTTGGAGGGCTTTGAGCCCAAATCTGGAATGATGGATCTGGGCCATGGGCCAAAAATCAAGGTGGGGGCCCGTATAAAACCTAGAAAGGAGGCATAGGTTAGCAACTAGTACGGGGACACCTGGGCCGTGATTGTGGGGTCCATATGGGGAACAAGACACTGACTGATGTTACATGGTCAGGCCCAGTGCAGAAATTGTGAAAACCCATTCACTCACTCTCTCTCTCTCCCCTGTGCATGCGTGGGTCTATCAGAGTGACCCAAAAAGGACGCAAGCACGGGAACGCACGCTCTTTGTCCTTGAATGTGATGTATTGGGTATTAAAGAGTGAAAGATAAAGACTGAGAATTCAAGTCCTTTGTTTGTCGCCTTTGCAATTTTGGACTTTTCCCTTTTACTGTACACTGACTGATCAGTGATCCCAAAATGCCACTGGATCTGATTTTGGTGTGATTTTTCATTCAGCTACTAGTCAGTCAGTAATGCGTACTTAATGTTAAAAGTAGTTATTAGTCATACATGTGAAATGAACAGCATGTTATCCCTACATAAAGGGTCCAAGATAATGTAATGGGATTAGTTATTTTTGGCATTATTACACAAGATTGTCCTTTGTGAAAAGTATGATAATAGTAATACCAACCTAATTCCCACATAGGTAGTGTAATTATTTTGCTATAAGTTGCTCGACTCGGAGACAAGGATTCTGTATGACATGTAGGTTCGAGCTTGGGATCCGGTTATTTAGAGACTTTTTGTTGTTTGTTATGTAGTAAGTGTTATATTGTCCATGGAGTTGCATGTATACACGTCTTTATTTTTTTTATTCTTCTTGTTGCAAAAATGGAAATGAGGCATATAGACGGACACAGACCCTGGTGCTAACCCTTGAGATTTTATTAGCTAAGCTGAGATATCTACTACTCCCTCCGTCCCTCATTTTCCTTAACATTGCA
>BSSO01007714.1:0-10757 GCA_030267885.1 Mesembryanthemum crystallinum | reverse complement strand
GCTGTAGTTGCAGCTGTTGATTCTAATATTGTTTGGTAGTTGAGAGAAAAAGAACAAGCTGCAAGATTTAAATTGTACATTTTGCTAAAAAGATGTCAAAAGCTAGCTTTTGGAACATAGCCTAAGGCTATATGGCAAACCCCGGATCGACCAATTTGGTATTATAAGTGAGCCTTAGGCGACAATTTGGTATTTTTTTATTTTCTCCGGCGACATTAGGGTATAAAAAGTGAGACATTTAGGCACTTACACCCAAATTTTGTGTTTTCCGGCGAATTTTCGGCAAGGACTAATTTTTTTTTTTAATGTATTTTTTTTTTTATTTTCCTTCTGTATATTTTTATTTTCCTACATTTATTTTATTCATTTATTCCATTTTCTTCTTTTAAAGGAGCCCAACAATGATGATAACGATCATCAAACACCTTTCAACATGTTTTCACCAAACCACCAAATCAATGCCCATGATCCACTTACCAACTAGAATACCAGTCCAATATAAGAATTACAAAAAAAAAAAAAGTATTAGTGTTCGTCGGGAAAACACGGAATTTGGGTTTAAGTGCCTAAACGTCTCACTTTTTTGTTAGTGTCGCCGGCGGAGAAAGAAAAAATACCAAATTGTGACCTAAGGCTCACCTAAAATATCAAATTGATCAATTGGGATTTGAAAACTAGTTGTAGCTGTACTCTTAAAAAAGATGCTCCATCCAAACAAAGAGTTTTCCAGAGCTTTTATAGATTTCTGGTATAAATAATGGCGGCTGGCTCACTTTGACCACCCAGACCCAGTGAATGATTTCCTGTGACAACTGCAGTGACGAATGATGATACTCCATGGATATGGAGGTCAGCTCCATTGTCATCTCTCCTCTTTCCCCACTCTATGTATGTCTCTGTTTCCCACTCTCCCCTCTGTATATATATACTCCATCTCTCTCTCATCTGCTACGATGAGCAACATCAATCAACGCCAACAACGATCCTAGCCTCTCGCTGATCTCCTTCCCTAATTAGTAACTTCTCAGGTATTTTTTTTACCTCTCTCTCTCTCTCTCTCTCTCCCTCTCTCTTATTCTTCCATAAATGTATAATGTTTGAGCAGTTTCTGTCATGTCCTCTTTGGCTTTGATGTTTGATTGGAATTCTACAGACATCTTTGATGGTTTTTGTAACTTGGGAACACAAAATTGACAATGGTGGAGTATTTTGTTGGCAATTGCACTAATCACAATTTATAAGCTCATTACTTTATATTCATAGTACTCCATATCATAGCAAAATTGAAGCGGAATGTGAAAAACCCAAATGCCAAAATAGAACCAACTAACAATGAATTTCTTAGTAGGTCTTATTTCATCCTTAGGTCAACAGGTTTGTTAGGAAGTATCTGAAATTTTAAGTAAAACAACGGGCACCCGCCTATAGTTTTATACCTTCCAAATTATAGTTTTTTTTTGGGTGTCTGCAAGGAGGAACTTCCTTCCTCTTTGGGCGTGGCTAAAGGGCACCTCCTAACGCACGGACTCGGGTATTCCACGAATAAATTCGTGTAGGTGCTCCCCAGGAGGCTCGAACCCGTGACCTGGTGTATAAGCTAAAGCTTGTTTACCAATGGGCCAACACCTCTCGGGTTTCCAAATTATAGTTTGTAATCCCTTGTTACTAGCTAATCTCACTCACTCGGATTATTGAGTCTGTCCTTGGTAAGAAAGACTATGAGTCGTCTTATGCATGCTGCATAGAGTGCCGGTGCAAAGATTTTCATACTTTTCAAAATTATGTAACACGCTGATGAGTGATGCCTAGAAGTGCCCACACGGACGCGGGTTTGTGTTCAGGTGTTGATGCAGCTATCTTCTGAACATTTACAGTGTTTTTGACCTAAATTGAAATTTAAGTGTCCTTACCTATATCAAAGTGTCAAGTGTTTGACATGGGCACTTGGGGTAAAATGTCAAGTTTGAGTAATATAGTTTGGATTATGAAGCCTGTTGTGGAATAGAGAACTCAATTCATGCTTTTTACCTCCACCAGATGACTGTATGTATATATGTGATAGTTGACTACTGATTAGTGATTACCTCAGGGCTTATAAAGCTCATATGAAGCCATTTAGCAGGATGGCCTATATCAAACGCATTTGTTGTTTTATCTTCTTTGTTTAATATTTTCTCCCATACCAATTGAAATCAATCTCAGGGTGATTAATCCCAAATACTCTTCCCTCTCATGTGGTATAAAATTGATTAACAAGATTGACCAAGAAGACATCTGTTTATTCACTAGTACACTAGATGTGTTTAGTAATTTCTGTCATATTCACAGAGCACCGACAAGTCCTGATCCACAAATTACCACTTTCTCTTTATGGCTTGTAGACTAATTATGGGGTGTTAAATGAAAATATTGCAGTAAGGGGTGGTTTTGTGAACAGAGCCCTCACTTTGGATTGTTTTGTGCCATGGCAATGATCCATTTCATTCTTAATGCATCATTTGTTTCACTTCTGGTTCCCGGTTCCTTTTATTTGCCCTTAGGTACGGGTTTTAGGAACTCCTTTTTCGTTGTTGTGTTAAGTTACTTTTTTGAGTACTGTGAGTCTGATACATATCAAAGGGATGAATAAACTTAAATTGCTGGTGCATGCATAAGCTTTGAAGCGAAGTAACTCAGTGGTTCAAATCCTCATTGCTTACATTTCTTGACTTTGTGTTTTTCTCTCCCGAATTTCTGGTTAAACCGGATTTATGCTTTGTGCATGCCTTGCAAAGGTTGAATTGCACAAACACTGAGCTAGGCCTGGTTTTAGATATAGGTCAGCATACTGTGTTGAGATCAGTGAGCAAACCAGTTTGGCAATTTGATAATATACTGCCTGGTTATGTTTGATTTTTACAACACTGGCTACTATTTATGTTTCATTTTCCCTGCTGATAATCAATGCAATGAAATGAACTAACATTTCACCCATTCCGATAAACTACCAATTTTCATTATATTAAACCTGTACAATCTCTATAGTCTATGCAAATCCAAAACATGCCAGCATTACAAATTTAGCCACCCCTCATCAAAGTTGGTAGGAAGGAAAGTAACGCAAAGGATTCATGAAATCTGATCACACTTTGTTCGTCACGCTCGAGTACTAGCCTTACATTAAATTGCTCCATACATTGTGCAGACATCAAGTTATTCTATGCCACTGTAACCACCATTTATGCTTTTTATAGATTTCATAATATGTGCTAGAAGTTGATAGTTAGCTTCAAACTCATAATCGCCCAGCATGTATCTTCCCTCATTGGCTCTCTTTATTGCTCTTTCCTTCTTTCCCTTTTAAATTAATTTTATCCTTTTTTAGTCTAACCAATGCGTCATTAAAATTAATTTCTAATTTCTTATGCGCCTCCAGTGTACTATGGCTCGCAATATAGATAAGGTATCTGAATCTGGTGCATTCAATCGATCTCCATTGGAATTTCGTAATTTTATTTCAAGAGATCCAACCTCACCCTTTCTACCTGAGTGTGGAAGATATCACCTATATATATCTTATGCTTGTCCTTGGGCATCTAGATGTCTTTCCGTTTTGAAGATAAAAGGGCTTGACAATGCAATCAGTTTCTCGGTAAGTCGCATTATTTTTAAGACACATCACATGTACTTATCTTATGCTTATCTGTCATCTAGATGCCTTTATTTCATAAATTATAGGGCGCCAAGCAATCATTTATCAGTTAGTAGTATATTTCCAATATTGTCATTGCTTGGAGTGTTGGTACAAAAGGTTATAACAATGACCTCTGTTAGTACAAGGTGCAGAATATAACATGCTGTTTTGTTTCCTTTCTCTTTGATTCTTTCGTAATTGGGCTTATCCCCAAGCTACAGACGAGAATCATGTTAGTTACAACACTCCCAATCCCAGATAAATTGTAAACCGAGCTCCCTTGGATTGATTGAGCTCAGGAAAGATACCAATAGCGCTCTAGCTCCATCAGTAGTATAACATGTCTTTCTTTATGTTGCAGTCGGTCAATTCCAAATGGGGAAGGACAAAAGAGGGTGATGAACATATGGGTTGGCTCTTTCCTGTCTCTGATACTGTGGAACCTGGTGCTGAACCTGACCTCTTGAATGGAACAAAGAGTATTCGGGAGCTTTATGAGCTTGCAAGTGCTAATTACTCCGGAAAATACTCCGTGCCTGTATGTATCATTCATATTCTGGGACATGCTTATGATACTTTTTATTACCCTCGTTCGCATTTATTTATTTTGCTAATTATGAATGGATTTACTGTAGGTTTTGTGGGATAAGAAACTTCTGACTATTGTGAACAATGAAAGCTCAGAGATTATTCGCATGTTGAACTCCGAGTTCAATGATATAGCAGAGAACAGAGACTTGGACCTTTACCCTCATCACTTGCAAAGTGAAATTGATGAGGTCAATGAATGGATAAATGATGGGATAAACAATGGTGTCTACAAATGTGGTTTTGCAACAAAGCAAGGACTGTACAATGAGGTAAATACTGTTGTTTCATTTGACTTTAAATCTTGCTTCCCCCTTATGGCTCTTCAGAATGCAATTTTTTGCATGGATATTTAGTAGAAAACCACCCCTAAGTATGGGTCTTATTCAAAAAAACACCCCTAAGTAAATTATTTGTGCCAAACCACCAGGTTGTTTATTCTGGCTTCAATTCAACACTCCAACCCATTTCCCTTCAACTTCTCGTTGGTTTTACGTGTCTTTTACCATTTTGCCCCTATTTTACTAAGAAAAGTTGAACTTAAAGCTAGTTTTTCAAAAATGACTTTTAGAAGTTTTTGGTTGATATTTTCATTATGATTTCTTGTTAATTGAAAATATATTAAACTTCTTTTAAAATTAAACTGGGCAAATCAGTAAAATCACATAAACTAACAGAGAGATAATGGAAAAGTGGTGACTGGTGGCTCTGTGAAGATGGAGATACATTTAGGGACGGTCTAGTGCAAATAACTATCTTAGGGTGGTTTCTTGAATAAGACACCTACTTAGGGGTGGTTTTCTCAAATAGAACTAAAAGGAATAAATCCTTTTGGTTTTGGGGTGAGCCAATGCACTGTGTTGCATTTGTCATGGCAGTTCTGTTTTAATGATCCATGTATGTCTTTCCTTCTAGGATGTTGACCATCTTATGTCTTTGTTCTAGGCTGTTGGAAAGTTGTATCTAGCATTGGACAAATGTGAAGATATACTTAGCAGACAACGATATATATGTGGCAGCTCGCTTACGGAAGCAGATATACGGTTATTTGTTACCCTAATACGGTTTGATGAGGTAAAATCGTGATTAGGATATTTACCAAGAATGTCATTGTTCGAGATTTATACTAAATCGTAGATCTATGATAATCTATCTCATTTGGCTTCTTTCTTTGCCTCGAAAATATGAAATTCTCAATTTTCCAGAGACATGGTTTATACTGTTTTAATCAGCATTCAGTTTCAGGGAAGAGCTTTAGAAGCTGTGTATAAAAATCTTCTTGTCTATGCTTTCAAAAAACACAAAATATCATATCAGGCCGTCTGACATATCAAGCGGAATGTACTGGTAGTCTATAAAATGATATTGGTAAGCTAAAAATTAATACTGACGACCCAAAAAACTAGTATAACTTTTTTTTTCCACCCAATAACACTCCAATACTGTTTTTACTTACACAGTACTACTTTTTATTTTTCCAGGCGGCTTGAAGAAAAATTATTAAATAATTAAATAATTAAAAAAAAAAAAAAAAAACATTTTATCAAGCAAGTATTCTGAACTGTTAAACCTCATACAACTTTCTCTAATTCTTTCACCACTGCTTTGGTTCAGATGCTTTGTATCACCAAGACCTTTGTGAATGTTAAAGACTCTTTGTTATTGAAATCCTTGTCATGTTCTCTGTTTCTTTTTTTATTTATATTATTTGGTTGATTATAAGTCCTACTATCTATTGTGTGATGAAAATTTTTAGTAGTTGCATAGATTTACTTCTGACATGCATATCAAGAATAAACCACTGCCTGAATGGCCAAGTTTGAAACCTTCAATTGATAATCATGGAGAGTAGTCCATCTCAACCTGTAGAGATTTATCTTTGATCATTTTGGGTAACATGTTGAAAATAATTCGACTGATAACTTGTCATCATCTGATTTCCTTTCTGTACAGGTATATGCAGTTCACTTCAAATGCAATAAGAAGCTAATGCGCGAGTACCCCAATTTGTTCAATTACACAAAAGATGTGTTCCAGATTCCTGGCATGAGCAGCACAGTGAACATGGATCATATCAAGAAGTTCTATTATCATGGAAGTCGCCCATCTAAGAATCCAAATGGAATCATTCCTTATGGCCCAAATATCGACTACTCTTCACCCCATGATAGAGACAGGTTTTCTTCTTAGAGATGTTAACAAAATCGATGAGTCCTTGTTGGACTCGAAGCAAGATAAACAAATGTAATGGTGTGTACGTAGGCTAGGGCGACATCTGAGGCCTGAGTTTTAACTTTGCCACCCTCCAAATGTGGTGCATCTTCAGATCAAAGTTGGTCCACCCTTTTGTAAAGCTATTATATTAGGGTAATCTTCGAGGAGATTGTATGTGCGTAGTTTTAAATTGCGACTAACTTANATCAAAGTTGGTCCTTGTGAACAGCTTGAGACATGGAAAATAGGTTGTGTTCAATTGGAGAAAATGAAATCTGTTTTCATTTTCTCATTTTTCTTAGAAAATGTTTTCCAAGAAAACAGTTTTTAGAAAATGAAAATGTGTTCAATACTTTCAATTCCTATAACTCCTCTGTCTCTCTCTCTCTCTTCTGAATCCCCAAAGCCCCCTCTCTCTGCTTTCAACAGCCCAACCACTAATATTGGCCCTCCATATTCCTTTCTCTCTCCTTCACCATTGCCCACACGTCCCTGCTCTGATCCTCTCTACTTCCTTCTCTTTCCCTACTTCACCGCCGGCGCCAACCACTCCATCTCCGTCATTCACAATCGCCGACCACGCCCGTCTCTGCCCCTTCTCCTTTCATCCCCTTATCTTGTTAAATTTGCTAGCGATTGCCGGCCAGATCTGTTCGACTTTCTTCAGTAGCCTCCGACTGATACGATTTTAGCAATTCAATTAACAATCAACCAGGAACCACAATGATCCGAGGAAGATTTAATAGTGAATAGTAGAGGAAATTGAATTTATGGAGAATAGATCCTGAGCTATAAACCAGAGAACAATAAGAGAGAGAGAGAGAGATGTGGAGTGGGAATTTGTTGTTAGATATTCTGATGCCATTCTCCTTCTCTGGACACAAGCTAAATAGCCAGCAGCTGTAGCGCTAACAAACTCGCCAGCTCACCACTATTACAAACAACCCTTCTCTAACAACTTCAGATAAAAAGAAAAGGTAAATAGAAATAGCTGGAATTAAATGACATGTGCAAGTCACGTACAGGATATATGAGGCATGTATCACTGACCACGGCCGATAGTGGTTGTCCGGCGGCAATTATGGCATCATGAAAAAGGAGAAAGGGACAAGGGGGTGAAGTGGTGAAAGGAGGGTTGGAAAATTGTGGAAAACCAACTCTTGAAATTATAAGGGGAAATTTGGAAAAGTTTGGAAAACATCAATTTGTTGTTTTCTAAACCCTTTGTAAATTTGGAAAACTTGGAAATTGTTTTCTTGGAGAATTCTGGGAAATTTTTGCAAAATGAACACATTTTTCAGAAAGCTGTGTTTTCTAAAATAGTAGAAAAGTTTTCTACTACTGAACAGGGCCTAATCTCTAAGCTTGCTTATTGCATTGTTTACTTGTCCATTTTGTAATTTTTGATGCATTTTTATTTGACAATCTCCCACCCATGGCCTTACTGCTGGCAATTTTGGTTAAACAAAACCAACAAGTGAATTGATATTAGCATTATATTTTATTTTATTTTTGGAAAATGGTTAGCTTTATTCCATCTCCCAAAAGGGATATCAATGTGATACCCCCAGGTGAAATCTATCAGAGTTATGTGGATATCAATGTGATAATCCACTACAAGCTAAAAACCCCTGCGTTTACAGGGGCAAAATACATCAAAAGGCAGAGAAAAGGAACTACCCATCTATATACACTTATCATTCCAACCCCCTCTTACACTTATACAATCTAACATAAACTACAAATTTAACCTGCTTTACAATTTGATCAACTGTTCTTCTTCTGCCTTCAAAAATCCGCTTGTCTCTCTCATGCCAAACCTCATAGGTAGTTGCCAGTAATGCTGCTCTTTTCATCCTCTGATGTAGAGTTTTACCCTTAACCCTGTACTTGTACCAATTTAGTTCTCTTTGCAAGCTCATACCACCTCTATTAATGCCAAGCCACTGTAGGATTTTTCTCCACACCTGAGCTAATACATTGCAGAGGAAGAAAAGATGATTGGTATTTTCCTCATCACAACAACACAATGCACACCTGTTCACCATATGCAGTCCTCTAGTTTGTAGGTTGTCAATTGTAGGGAGTTTAGAACAAGCAGCCATCCAAGTAACAACCCTGTGCCTAGGGATGCGCATGCTTTCCCATATAGTCTTCTTCCATCTGCACTTAGTCCCCCTTTCCCTCATCTTATCATATACTTCTGTTACATTCAGTCTACCTGCATTTCCCCACCTCTCAAAGGTAGCTTTAGCTTCCTCCATGCTTCCACACCTTTCAATAAAAACATCTCTTACAGGCAGTATTCTTCTCCAATGCCAAGTATCCCCTTGCTTTGCAGTAACACTCTAGATATCCCCACTTTTCAGCTTATATTTTTTGATCCATTGTGTCAACAGACTCTGTTTACCACATGCAATCACCCAAATCCATTTCAACAGTAAAGCCTTGTTCCAAGACAAGACTTCCTTTGCATTAACCCGTCCCTCAACTGTTGGCCTGCATATCTTTTTCCAGCTAATATAAGCCATTTTTCTCTTCTCATTAGCCCCCCAAAAAAAAATTCTACATATCTTCTCTATATCCTCCACAACCCCTGCAAGCAACAAGAATGCTGAACACCAAAAATTGTTAATACCAAACACCACAAAGTTAAGCAACTGGATTCTCCCTGCATAGCTCAAGAGCTTTGTTGCCCAATGAGTTGTGTGAACACTAAGCTTATCCAAGAGAGGTTGACACATACTTTTGGTCTATCTAAAGGGAAGGGCACTATCCACAAAACCAGTTTGAGCAATGATGCTCTGCTTCACCTGGTTTTCCACCCCACCAAAGTAGATGCTTGTCTTCTGAGGATTGGGGTTGAGTCCTGACATGTCTTTAAAATCTTCTAGCACCTCTACCATACACATGACTGAAGGCAGGTCACCCTAGTGAATAATAGAAGGTCATCAGCAAAAGCTAGATGGTTGATCTTCAGCCTACTACACTTAGGATGAAACTGAAATCTCCTATCCTGACACATGCCCCTGAACATTCTTGATAACCCCTCCATACATATGAGAAACAAATATGGGGACATTGGATCCCCCTACCTTACTCCTCTCTTACCTTGAAAATACCCTTCAATTTCTCCTTCCACCTTTAAAGAATAAGTGGGTGTTGTAACGTAGATCATTATCTATTGGGTAAACACCTCAAGGAATTTCAACACCTTAAGCATGTTCTCAAGAAACCTCTAGTCAACACTATCATATGCTTTCCTTATATCCACCTTTGCCATCACCCTTGGAGATATGTTTTTCCTATCATACTTATGCATGAGCTCATTAGCAAGCAGAACATTATCAAAAAGACGTCTACCCTTTGTGAAAGCAGCTTGTTCAGGACCAATGATACAGGGCATAATGGGCTTTATCCTTTCAGCAATTATCATTGTGATTGTCTTGTAGATAACCGTGCAACATGAGATGGGTCTGAAGGCTGTAACACTCTCTAGAGACTCAGTTTTGGGTATAAGAGATATTATTGTTGCATTCACTTGCTTCAGCATTTTCTTCATGCTAAAAAAATCTTGAATAGCAGCACATATGTCATTCCCAACGACAGACCAGGCTTCTTTAAAAAAGCCAGATGAATAGCCATCTGGGCCTGGAGCTTTGTCTTCAGGTATTGCAAAAAGAGCAGCCTTAATCTCTTCTGTTGTAACATCTCTGCAAAGTGTATCATACATATCCTCTGGGACACATTCCCCCTCAAACAGGTGCGCTTTAAATTCTTTAACTGCTGGTGCATCTCCAATGAGTTGCTTATAGAACTGCAAGAAAGCTTGAGAGACCTCCCTGTGCCCCCTTTGTATGTTCCCCTCCATATCCTTGATACTGCCTATCTTCCCTTGAGTTCTTCTCTCAGCTACTTTTGCATGGAAGTATGCTTCATTCTCATCATTTAGTTGTATATCTGTGATTTTTGCTCTTTGCTTCATGGCACTCAATTCTGCTTTCTTAATCTTCATATAATAGGCTGCTTTTTCCTGTTCAGCTTGCTGTAGTGAGGTGTTCATAGGATCATCATGCACTGCTTTCTGAGCCAATTCCCCTTCCTTCTGATACTCTGCTCTTCTTACTGCTAAGTTGCTGAATTCCTTGACATGGAGCTACTTTAACAGGGGCTTAAGCTTCTTGAGTTTCTCAAATATTCTATACATCTTGCACCCACTGATAGGTTCATGCCAAACCTGCTTCACAATATCAAGAAAAGAATGTGAGTGAGACCAACAATT